>JACDRP010000418.1:0-51490 GCA_013841185.1 Hycleus phaleratus | reverse complement strand
CAATTCTACATAACCAAAAAACAAAAACAACAAAACGAAAACAAAAAAAAATCATAGCCAACTATTTGTTAAGATAGTGTTGTACACTCCGTATAAAATCAACACCTTTCAAAAGTAATCAATTTAGAAATTTGCAATCAACCAAATCGTAAAAATAACAATTAACACGTAGAATTTATAATAGGCCATGCTTCTAATACGTAGAGTGTCGTAGATTTATTCATATAACACCAAATTTGACATTTGTTTAGTTTTAAAAAATAAACAAACGACACTACGTCGATTATTATGGTACACTCGGGGTGATAATAATGAAAATAAAATAAAAAATTAAATAGAGATAGACTCACCTCGGGTGCTGTTGGTGAGGGTGGCACCCCTGGCCGGGGAACCCCAATCCACCGGTCGATGTCGGAACGACATTCGTCCTAAAAATTAACCAAAAAAAAAAATTTAATAAAAATAAAAATAACTAACAATAAAATTCGAAAAATGGAATAAACAAAATTGGCTATGATTTTATTGTTTTGTTAACATAACCTATAATTTTCACCGGTAATTTGATTTCAAACAACTTACCAATTTTTTTTGTTTTTTTTTTTTATAATAATAGTGTTGATAATAATTATTGATAATATTCGAGTACAAAGTCGATTCTTGTATGTTTTTTATGTTATCAAAATCATGAATAAAGCGAATGTTTCGATATGTTTTTTTTGTGTTTAAATTGAACTAAATTTGAATCTAGTTGTTTGATGTACGGAACAAAAAAAAAGATGGCGCCTATTTCATTCGTCTTCCAATTAAAAGAGATGGAAGATATTTAAATATAAGAATAAGAAAGAGATGGAGAATCTTTATTACAGCCAATGAAAATCCAGTTTTAAAATGTTTGATAATTTACAATTTTTAATTACAAATAATTCATTTTATTATTAATTACTAATTATAATAATGAAATTAATTAAAATTGACATAAAAAAATCAATTACGAATTATTTTAAATTTTTTTAACGTAATTCTATTAAATTAAATTAAAGACGAATCAAATTCGTAAATTTGAAAGAAAATTTTGATAACAACTGGAATGTAGTGTGTAAGATTACAATTGCGCCATACTACCAACTTGAATATTTTTTAAAAACAAAAATAACTAGATCGTTATTAAAATTAAAACTATAGAAAGAGACAGGAATTGAAATCAAGATTACCAACTTAAATTACTTCAATAATAAAAATAATAAATTTAGGTTAATTACACGATTACATTCCAATTTAGCAGTGTTCAATTCTTAATCATATTCCCATAGGATTATTTCTCTAATATGTCGGCTTTTATTAGAGAAAGTCTACCATATATACAGGGTGATATAGTATTTCCATACAATAAACGTATGTTGTAGCTTGATCTAGTTTGCTAGTATTCTTCAATAGATAAACGAACCAAGTTACGACTCATATATCTCAAGTCAACAATTTGAAAACGTAAGTTGTAGCTTGATTCATTCTACTCTACTAAACTATTAAATCAATCAAGTTACAACTAGTTGATCTCTAATACGTATACAGATAAGGCGAAAGATATCGTTGCATATTTTGTTTATGTAGATGGCGTTAGAGTTGAGAGCGGGAAATTTTTATAAATTCAAAAGATTTATTTGTGTTTTTTTTTCCTCCATAGAATAGTAAATAAATAAAGATAGATATATAGTAGAATTGTATACAGTTATGGTAGAAAAAGCAATGAAGTGGAAACTTGTAATAATTGTCTATACACAATACTACTGTATTTGGTTTAATGTTTATCTTTAATCTCGATCTGTATCTTTATCATATATTGTACATATAAGTCTATTTAAATTGTTTATGTATTTGTTTAATAATATAGTGCGACCAAAAATAGATGATATTAACATGATTAGATATATATACAGGGTGTACAATGTTTATTTGAAATTTGATCCACTTAAGTCTTAACTTGATTCACCGTAATTTATAAACTGTTGACATTTCGAAAATCATAGCCAACTTCATTTGAAGTCCATTGAAAACTAGGTTATGAATTTAACTATACATAAGTCGTAGCTTGATTCATTTATAATATTTTGACATTTCAAAATTTCAAAGAAAAATTCATTTTAAATCACAGTAGGCTATTTTATTCAACTTTATTTCATTTCAATAGTAGACTATGAATTTCCATGCACATAAGTCGTAGATTAATTCGTTCTGACATTTCTATTGACATTTTGACATTTCTAGTAGACTATGAATTTAAGCAAACATAAGTCGTAACTTGATTCATTCTATTCTATAATATTGAAGAGTAGGTAATGAATTTAAGTGGCCATAAGTCCGAGCTTGATTCATTTATAAAATTTTGACATTTCAAATTTTCGACAAAAAACACATTTATAATCACAGTAGGCTATTTTATAAAATTTTGTTTCGAATTTCAACTTTATTTTATTCCAATAGTAGACTAGGAATTTCCGTAGACATAAGTCGTAGATTGATTCGCTTTACTAATATTTTAACATTTCTAATAGACTATGAATTTAAGCAAACATAAGTCGTAGCTTGATTCATCCTAATTTATAACATTTTTGACATTTCAAATTTTCAATAGTAGACTATGAATTTCCATGCACATAAGTCGTAGATTAATTCGTTCAGATATTTCTATTGACATTTGACATTTTGACATTTCTATTTTAAAATGCAGTAGACTATGAATTTGAGCAAACATGAGTTGTAGCTTGATTCATTTATAAAATGTTGACATTTCGAATTTCATAGCCAACTTTATTTCATTTCAATAGTAGTCTATAAATTTCTACGCACATAAGTCGTAGATTGATTCGCTCTACTAATATTTTGACATTTCTATTTCAAAACTCAGTAGACTATGATTTGAGCAAATATAAGTCGTAACTTGATTCATCCAAATTTATAACAACTTCACATCTCAAATTTCATAGTCAACTTGATTTCGATTCATAGTAGGCTATGAATTTGTCAAACGTATGTCGTAATTTGATTCATCCTACAACTTTGACATTTCAAATTTCAAAGCCAACTCTATATGACGAAATTAAAAAAAAAATATATAGCGCGCTGATTGAGCCATACTGTATATAATAAAATGTAAAGTTACGGAATACTTTCAAGGTAATCGAGTGTCATCTCTAACAATCATCTGTTTATTTCTCTTTTGTCTCTTTTCAGCTGTTTTTTTTTTGTACAAGTCTACTATATTTATCGTCCTACAATTTTTTTTTTTTTTTATTTAATTTTTAATTCAACTTTCCTTGCAAGGCGTGGCACCCGGACTTTGGTCAAGTCGCCGGACTTGGTTTATATTCAAATGATGATGATATTGATGATGATGATGACGCCATAAACCACAAGAACGATGACATTAAAAAATCATCAAATTGATTTTTTATTATTGGAGAAAAAAAATTGAAATTATGAAATTTATCAAAACCTACTAGATTTATTGCCTTAAAGAAATAGCAATAACTTTAATAAAAACAAAATCTAAAACAAAAGAAAACACTAAATTCAAATCAAATCATAATAGCCATGAAATTTGATTGTTTTTCCTCAAATAATCAAGTAGTAAACTGTATTATCGATTGATTGATGATTGTTTTTTTTTTTGACAGTTGATGATGTGTCATGTGATACTATAACTGTCAACGAATTTAATTTATAGGTTAGAATTTTTCGAATATATTAAAATAAATATTTAAAATATGAAAATTTCGTAATATTTGTCGTTATGTAAATTATTTTCAAATATTAAAGTAACTGGATTTTATTTATGTATTAAAATGCCCTATATACAATATTAAATTTATTAGAAAATAATAATTAATTGAAATTATGTAATTTTAAAATTATTATTAATTATTACAAATTAATTAAACTACAAGAATTGGGGGAAAATTTTAAAATTCGCGCTATTTTTAGAAAATTTTCCACACGCCTAACATAGATGGCGTGTTTTCAATTGTACAATTTTAGGTTATATCATTACGATAATTTATGTCACAATTGCCTTGGTTACGTGATAAACTTGACATTTGGTTCAAGTGTTTGAATAAAACTACGATACACGTACCGAAATCATGGCCAACTTTAGGTAAATATCACCTTGTATAACAGTATGGCCAACTACAAAATGAAATACCGTTGGACAATCTGTAGATGAAGAAATTTCGAAAATTGGCGCCTTTTTTGAATTTTCTATACGTCGAATAGATGGCGTTTTTTAAAATCGTACAATTTGAGGTTATATCGAGTGTACTATGATAATTTCATTTGTAGTTGGCCATACTTTGATTACCTACTAAATTTGACATTTGACACAAACATCTGAACAAAACCACGACAAATGTACCAAAATTTTTTCAAAATTCGCGCCTTTTTGTAATTTTTCTATACGTTCAACACAATGGTATTTTTATAATCAACTATACGTCAAATTTGAGGTTATTTATTGATTAATGATTTGCCATTATTCAATTTTTTTCTCATTATTAAATTAATTCATTTGTTAATTGATGAAAGGTGTACATTTTTATGAATTACGCCTATTAAAATTAATGGATCTGAAGTGTGTAAAAAGTGTACACCAATCAAGGTTATTCTTTTGTTTTGTTTTGTTTTTCTTTCTTTCTCTAATTTTTTTTTTTTGAGGTTAACCTTAATTGACAGGTCGCAAATTAGATTGCTATTCTTTTTCAAATATTGACAGATAATTGATTGATTAGTCCTCGATTAGACGGACTTAAGTCAAATTATAAATCGTTTCCCCTCTCTTTCTATTTCTATCTCATTCTATTTTAATTACGTCAATAATATTAATAACAAATTTGACAGTAGATACGGGTTGGTACCACTTTATTGCCGCTATCTCTTTCTCTCTGTCAAGAACGTATCTAAAGGTGTGGCTGTAACGATAAACGTATGAATATAGCTTCAGGTTGAAATTTACACGGTTTCGTGTTAAATTAATGTCAAACTGTTGATAAACTCAATTTTGTAAAGAAAAAAGAGGGCGTTAAAATTGTCGAAACCTGACCTGTCTATTTTTGCTAGATTTTCAATTTAATTATCAATTGTTTTTATTAATTAATTAATTTTAAAAAAACTTTAATTAATAGTTTTATTGAAAAAATTATCGAGGTTTTTATCATTTTTTTTTTTGGTGTAATTTGATAAAAAATTCCGATTTAATTAACATTTTTCTTAATTATCTCGATTAATTTGAATTTTGAAAAATTCAACTAAAATGTCAAATTATATAACGCAATTAAAATAAAACAAATGAAAATTAGTGAATTTAAACCTAATATTTGGAAATTGGAAAATATGAACGCACCCTAATCTACATAGCCTACTATGAAATTTCGATTGTCCACCAATAATAATGCAGAATTATAGAAAACAAAAGATAAACCTTTTAATTGAACAAAAAAGGAAAACAAAATTGTTATAAATAAATCTAAGGCGATCCATACACGTTACATGTTGTATTTTATCACCAACATCAAGACATTTTAATTCGAATAATAACCATTATTATTACCAATAATAATAATAATAATAATAATGATAATAATAGTAATGATAATAATAAATATTGATATGAAGCCGAATATTAAATTGGGAAAATATGAACGCACCCTAATCTTCATAGCCTACTTTGAAATTTCGATTGTGACCAATAATCTAGATTTATTGAAAACAAAAGAAAAACGTTTCCATAGAAAAAAAAACAAGAAGACACTGATAGAAATAAATCTAAGGCGATCCCTACACGTTGCATTTTGTTTTTCATTGTTAGAATTATTTAAATGACATTTTCACTCACACAATAACAAGCAAAATACAGAATGATCCACTATGTTGTACTATAACAAACTTACCAGGTGTCCCATCTAACCATAATAATAATAATAAATAATAGCGTAATATTAAATTGGGAAAATATGAACGCACCCTAATCTACTATGATCAACCAATAATATTGCTGAATTGTAGAAACAAAAGAAAAACAAGGAAGAGTGTTATAAATAAATTTAAGGCGAGCCCTACACGTTACATTTAGTATTTTACTATTATTAAAGTTATTTAAAATATATTTCCACCCATTTTAGATTACCAAAAGGGCAACAAAAATACAGGGCGATTTCCTATGATATTCTATTATATAAGAAATAAACAAATTTGAATAAAATTATACGATTTGTTAATAATAAAATTAATTAAAGGTTATCAGAATAATAATCTTGAAATGTCAATTTTTTGTTTGGTTTTGATAAATTAGTTCTCTTTCTAAATTATACAGCAATTATAGTGAATCATCCTGTATAAAAGTGAAGATGAACAATAATTTTAACAATAGAAGAATAGAAAAGATGAGTTTAACCTTAAAATTGTTGTTGTTATTATTATTATTGTCAAGCCAAACCTACTATAGTAATATTTTATTATTACAGCACGACTATTATACAGGATGTTCCATTTAAAATTCAACGCAATTCAATTATATTCAAACAAAAATAAATTATCAATTAATTCAATAAATAATTAATTTAATAATTCATTAATTAGTTGATTAATTAATTTTGTCTATAAATAAATTAAATTTTGTATTATTTGTGTCAATATGGGACACACTGTAGATTTGGGTGGAGATCAAGTGGGTGGAGGATGAACTTATATAAAAAAAAAAAAGAAAACTATGTACAGTACAACCCATAAAAAATTGTTAGAAATGATGATGATAATGATGACGATGACGATGATGACACTTGTACTTTCACAAAGAATGCAATAAAATTAAAAGGTGAAACAATATGTATGTAAATTAATTTCAAAAAAAAAAAAAAAATTGAAAAAAATAAATATAACCAAGCCTTTTTCTCAACAACTGTCCTACTTCTTTATTATTATTATTGTTATGATTATTATCACTATTATCATTATTATTATTATTATTCGAAATATACCACGATAATTCATCTTATAGTTGGCTGTGTTTTGAACGTAGTGTCGTAACTTCATTCGGACACTTATCAAATGCATTAACAAAGGTCAAATTTAGTACAATATGAACTAATCTACGACATAATATGAATAAATCATAGCCTACTGTCAATTTTGATTAAATATCAAAGAATCTTGGATAGTAACAAAACTAAATCATAGCCAACTTCAATTGTCGAAAATTTTGAGAAATAATAGAGCGCCATCTATGATTGTACAAGCACACTTAGATTATAAGTTTAAAATTGGATTAATCAAGTGACTTGATTCGATTAATTAAAATAGAAGAAGGAGAAGAGGAGATCTAGATAGCTAGGAAGAACAAAAGTAAACTATTTCCGTTGTTTTGTTTGTTTGTTTGTTTGTTGTTACAGTTATTTCTTTCTATATAGATCCAAGTTTGCGTGTTGTTTGATAATAATCTTCAATTTTTTTTTCTACTATTTTTATTTTTTCCCGAGTGCAGTCTTTGAGGGCGTAGACCGGAAGTGTTAAATAACAATGAACCTGCACTGCTTCAATTACCGCCTACACATCCGTTGAACAATATAATAATAATANTAATAATAATAATAATAATAATAATAATAGTAATAATAATGATAATAACAACAATAAAATAATCATGTGTTAAGAGAGAAAACGAACAAATGACTATTGTTTTATTTTGTTTTTTTTAATTTTTTTTTTAAATATAAATACACGTTTATACGAGTCTAATGTGTTTGTTTTAAGTGGCTTGTACTGTATTTCTGTATTCTATAGAAATACACAATTGGCAACAATGTTCGAAATTATTTCTATCTCTCTCTTTTCACATCTTCCCCTGTTATTGTATAATTTATTGTCTCTCTTTTTTTAACATTATTATTATTATTATGATTATTATTATTATTATTGTTATTATCACGTTTTTTTAATCTTTTATTTCCTTCTTTTTTGATAATTAATTTATTTAGTAATGAATTGCTCAATTAAACTAACGAACGGTTAAATAAATCAGTATTTAAATTGCAAATCAAAATTGCGAAAAAAAGTATTCGTTTTAAGTGGCTTGTACTGTATATGTCTTATACAAACAGAAATTTGGCAACAGTGTTGAAAATATAAACGGGAAATTGTACTATTTCTGTCTCTTTCTATCTGATTAACAAACAGATTATCCATCTCACTTTCTATATTCACACACTTCCCCATTATAACTAAACTCCAGTTAAAATAACTAACAGTTAAATTAATCTATAATTTCTTAAACAAAATCGATAGATTTGTATTAACTGACAGTTAAATCTATAAATTATACAAGAAATAATTATATTTCCAAAAAATCAATTAACCAACAGTTAAATTAACCTAAAGTTAAAGATATTAATTTGCACAACAAAAAAACTAATATTGACAAATTTAACTAAACTCCGGTTAAATAACTGACTGATAAATTATAAAACAAAATTGATTTCTAATATTTAACTAACGATTAAAATGCAATTGAGTGAAATAAAAACGAATTAACCAACAATTAAATTGACCTAAAGTTAAGAATATTAATTTGCAAAAAAAAGACCTTAAATCAATCATACGTATATTGGTAAAGTAATTTAAATTCCAATTAAAATAACTAACAGTTAAATAAACCAAATCGATAATTTAACAATCAAATATTGACAAATTAAATTAAACTCCGATTAGATAATTAACTGACACTTAAATTTATAAATTATTAAGAAGAAACTAATTAATTTTTACAATTTAACTACGAATTAAAATACTATTAGGAGAAAGTAAGATGACTAGTTGTGTATTTAACATTCTAAAAACAAATTAACCAACGATTAAATTAACCTAAAGTTAAGAATAATAATGTTCCAAAAAACAAGTCAGTTAAATTTACAAACTTAACCAGGAATTAAAATGTAATTAACACAAAATATTTATCATTGGTAAAAAACGAATTAACCAACAATTAAATTAACCTCAAGTTAAGAATATTAATTTGCAAAAAACGCAATATAATCAAATATTGAGAGATTTCATTAAGCTTCAGTTTAGTTAATTAACTGACAGTTAAAATTTATAAATTATACAAAAAAACTTTAAAAAAATTATAAAAAAAACAAAAACGAATTAACCTACAATTAAATTAAACTAAAGTTAAAAATATTAATTTACGAAAATTGTGTAATCAATCAAATATTAGCAAATTTAATTAAACTCCTGTTAAAATAACTAACAGTTGAATAAACCTAGAGTTTATCGTATAGAAAATCAATAAATTATTATTAACTGACAGTTAAATTAATTTCGTAAATTTAACCACGAATTAAAATACTATTTGAAGAAACTAGAAAAAACAAACAAACCGTATTTTAACGACTAGTTCTATTTTTTATCGTTCCAAAAATAACTTAACCAACTGTTAAATTAACCTAAACTTAAAGATATCAATTCCCCAAAAAAAAACCTATATAATCAATGGAATATTAACAAATAATTAACCGACAGTTAAATTGAAATAAAACTAACAAAAGAATCAAAAAATTAACCTAAAAATCGTCTAATTTAAGGAAAAAAAAACTACCCCCAATTTAACACGGTTATTTGCCTGGCGCATCCACCAAATCTATATAACCTATGTAGACTCGCCCACCCCATTTTTAACACGGTTATTTTTCTAGGTTAGGTTATTAATTTTGTGCAAAAAAAAAACGAACAAAAAACAAACTATCTCAAACAATACCCATCTCTAATCTCCAAAGCTTACTTGGATCATTACGTAAGAAATTAAAAATATTCAAATTTCCACTCAAATAAACGAAATGATAATAAAATAATAATAATAATAATAATAATTAGGCGTGGCTTATTACTATTATTATTATTATTATTATAAATAATTAATTTCGACTTAAGTAATGGTAGATAAGCGGTAAACCGTGGAAGTGGTGGGGGTAATAGTTGAGTTAATGGGGGGCGTGAGGGGGGTAATAGTGTGAAATAATTAAAATAACTCACCATGAAAACCATGAAACTTGATTCGTTAAGACCTCGGATTTCCGTTGTTCATCCAACAATAACAAAAACAAAAAAAAAACACCAAAAACAACAAACAATTGAAATAAAACAAGTGAACAACAACACCAAATAATTAGACTTCAAATAGCACGTACACTTTTTTTTACACGCCGCGTACTATCATCACTAATTTCATCCGATGATAGAATTCGAATTAGAAAAATCGATTAGAAATTTGAATCGTACAGGTTCCTGTAATTGAAACAATTGAAAAAACAAAATTAGTTAAAAAAAAAAAAAATGGGTGGATGACTAGATTTATAAAGTTAAAAAAAAAAATTGGAAAAAAAAATTGATAACAGTATCAAAATGATATCATAGACTGTATTAATAAACAAAAGAAGTTCGTTATCAGTTATCAGTTATCAGTTATCAGTTAGAATAGCAAAAGCACGTGTATGTTGTGTTGTTTTGTCTCATCCTTGATTAGATAACAACTAACATACAAGTTGGCTATGAATTTTTCAATTATTTTCTCCAATTTCTAACCTAATAATTTCAATTAACAATTAATAATAATAATAATAATAAACTTACCACTTTAATTGCGTTGTATTTAAACAATTATCGATTTAAATAAATAATTAATTATTTAATTAATTAATTAATAATATTAATAATAATAATAATAGAACTTAATTTAAACTGGCTTATAATAACTGGCTTTCGTTGAACAAATGAAAACACCCCGCCTCTGGATTACTCCATTAATTCGTAGTGTTTTGTTTTTGTTTTATTTATTATTAATAATAATTAATAATAATAATAATAATAATAATAATAATAATAGTTTATTATCTATTATTATTATTTTAAATAGATTCAATTGTTATATGGTGATAATAATCGTAATAATGATGATAATAATTGTAGTAATAATAATAATAACAATTGAAAGTAAAGGCGGCGTTGATTGATATTGTTCGAAACATTGTTTTTTTTTTATATTATAAATTAATTCTAATTAATTAGAATTAATTAAAATGTTGTTGTTGGTTAATTTTAATTTTGACGACCACAACAACCACATAGTCGACAATACGCCGCGAACGTTAGATTTACACTGGTGCCGATTATTTGTTGTGTATAGGTTAGAAACACACACACACACACGCACATAGTTAGATAGATATAGAAGATCATAGACGGCTACCACTACTACCACCATTATTACTATTACCACTAAATATCCCCACTTTGTTTATTGTTGTGTGTGTGTATTTGTGTATAATTTGTTTGTTTGTGTGTGTGTAGATAGTGTCCCCACTATTAGAACCTTCACTATTCACAATCTAAGTTGGCTATGATATAAATTTAATCGATTCGGTTTTGTTCGATTATTATTCAAAAATTATTTGTAATTATTAAAATCTTCAATTGTTTAATTGTTTTGTTTCATAATTTAATTAATTCGAATATTTATTGGTTAATTATACTAATTGATTAATTAATTGTGGTTTTTAAATATTTAAAATTCCAAATAGTTTCAATATTTGTTGGAAGATGTCGCTTTTGTTGTAACTCTGCTTATCGAACACCAGATGGCGTTTTCATTAAAAATAGTTGATAATCTACTATTACAGAAATCTATATTGCTTTAATTCTAGATTATTTTGTATAGATGGCGCCACTTAATTATTATATTTCTATATTAAGCTAGGTTCACATTGAATTATAATAATTTTGTTTTATACTCGATATTATTATTATTATTATTATTATTATTATTATTTAAATATTACAAAATGGCGTTATTTTTAAATACAATTCTTGTAATATTAAGGTAGATTTACACCGAATTCTATAAATAATAGTAATTGATAGATTTTTATAACAACTAACAGATGGCTCTGCTTGTTAATTTGTATTTATTAAGGTTGCTACATATTGACTTCAATTAATAAAGGCAGATTTACACTAAATTATTTTTAAATTTGCAATAAAAAAAGCATGTCTTATTGCTCTAATCTGAACCTAAATTAATATTATAAAGTCAATGTCACACTGCAATAAATTTGCATTTGACTACTAAGAGATGGCGTTGTTTCCAAATTTTACTTTTAAGCTAAGTTCACACTGTGTCAATTTTTTTTCCGCATTTTACCATCAAGCTAGAATCATTCTGATTTCAATTGTTTACAGCCACTAACAGATGACGCTGTTTCTAAACTTTACCATTAAGTCAGATTCACACTGATCTCTATTGCTTTACTATATGATCGTTGAAATTTTTGTAAGATTAAGGCAAATTCACAGGACATTATTGTTTTTAAACCCGAGAGATGGCGCTGTTTGTCTATCTGATTATTAGGTTCGGTTCACATGAAATTGAATTGTTAATGTTGTTATTTGAAAAATCTAAAAGATGGCGCTATTTGTTAATATCACTATTAAGTCAAGTTCATACGAAATTATTATTATTGAACTCTAAAATTCCAATAACCACAAAGAGATGGCGTTGTTTGTAAATTTTACAAAAATTAAAGCGAATTCACACGAAGTTATTGTTAAAAAAACTACTAATAGATGGCGCTACTTATTGATCTAAAGATTAACCTAAATTCACACTGTTTAACGCTATATTTTATTATATTAAGGCGAATTCACACTAAATTATCATTCTAACTCCGGAAAATATCCATCACTACTAAAAGATGGCGCTATTTCTTAAAGTTTAACATTAAGCCAGGTTCACATTGAATCCAATTATTTTAAGCTATCAAAAAATTACAAAATGCTTTATTCAATTGTCATAATTTCAGTTATTTACACATAAAATATAAAAAAAGAATACAAAAAAATAGTGGAACAATTAAATACTCAAGTGTCATTAATAAAAAATTGACATAACAAATTCACTATACCAATAATAAATAATGAAATATAGAAGATTAATTTAATTGAGGTTAATTTACGGGCTTTACGTAACGAAGCAATTTTCAATAGACTTGGCAACATGAATATATAGACTAGTCCACTTAAAGCACCCGTATACCTGTAATTTAATTAACCAATTAATTAATTAATAATTAACAAAAGTAGGCCATAGATTCGAGTGTGTTGGTATATTCTAACCTAACTTAATACTGACTGATATGAAGACAAATGTGTTGGTGTATTCTAACCTAACTTTATATTGACAGATAACATAACCTAAATCCGTAGCCTACTAGATTTTATTATACTAACCTAATTAATGTACCAATCCTTGGTAGGAAACAAGCGAATAATATACAAATGATAACAATGATAAGATTCAATATTATAACACGTATATAATTAAATTCGTCACTATTATTATTATTATTATTATTATTATTTAAATTGAAATATTTTCTAATTATTTTATAATTAACAAGAACATCATTACGTAACATGAACGAAATTAATGGAAATACAGTAAACAATTGAAATAATAATAAAATACGTGCTATAATTGTCATCAAATCATATTGGTTGAAATTGTTTAAGAAATTCTGTAAAAATAACCAAATTTTAGAAAAATTTAAGGTTAGAATTCGTGCTATTTTACACTCACATCTTCTATACAATATTTCGGTAATGGAAAGGTTATATAAAATATACAACCTAAAAAAATATAGGTGAATGTAACTAGAGCGAAAGCTATAGTTAAATCACGTCCCTACAATCAATCAAAATTTTAGGTTAGAATCTCAAATAATTTGAGGTTATTATTTACATTGTTGTCTTGATTTCGATTATTTCTCATTATTGAAATGATAATATTATGAATGAAATAACTCAATGATAACATTCCACTTAATGCAAAAAATGTCGGCTTTAAATTCCATTCAATCGACCAATCCGTCATATTAACACCCCAATAGATACCTTTAGTTGCAACAAATATTATAATGTATGATACGCTTAATGTACCTGGAAAAACAAATTAAACCGTATATGGTTCGCTTTAATTAAATATAATTGATTTAATAGTAATCCACCAAGTAGTTGGCTATATTTGAGGTTATAACAACTGTCAAATCGACTTGTATGAACTAATCTACGACTACCAGGTGGACTACTGTTGGCCATCCTGTATAATCGGAACGTACCTAAACTGTTGAATTTGGTGAAAAATGTGGGACTTTTCCAGTTTAATAATGGAAACATTACAATACCCAAAATTATCGGTACTGTTGAATATAAATCCCAATATTTATCGAAATAATCATCGACATTTTGTGTTGTTGTTGTTATTGTTGTGTTTGTTGTAATTAATGTTAGTGTGTCATTTTTTGGACAAATCACTGAAGATTCATTCGTTGTTTGTTTCATTTTCGATG
Organism: Hycleus phaleratus; assembly: GCA_013841185.1. Lineage (NCBI taxonomy): Eukaryota > Metazoa > Arthropoda > Insecta > Coleoptera > Meloidae > Hycleus > Hycleus phaleratus. The sequence goes on along the minus strand of JACDRP010000418.1, from coordinate 37,049 downwards.
CTAAAATTTAATTAATTAATTAATTATTAAATTAATTAAAATTGAGGTTAGAATTTTTGTTGTCAATTATAGGAATCTGTATTACCGATCTAAGACGTACGTTCAAAATTCATGGCTAACTAGAATCGATTAATTATTTAAACAATATTGGATTGAAGCAAGGTTAGAATTGTTGTTTTGTTAATTGCCGATCTAAGTAACGATCTACGTTATTAAATCATAGCCAACTATTGTATTCTCAATTCACTCACTAAATATAAGATTATAGTTAGAAACAATTTCATTGGTTCTCATAGGAGGCGCAAAATTTGAAAATAACCAATAACCTAAAAGTACGTCATTTGAAAATCAGACTTTTGTTATGGTCACGTGATAATTCAATTGTAATACCAACTGAGGATAGATAAAGTTACTAGATTCGTAAAGTATTAAGTTAGTAAAAGTTAGGGACTTTTATTCTGCTATGTTCTCGTCAATCTTCTATTGAATGAGTGAATTTCGCATTAATCCACTAATCAATTAATAATAGATCAAAGTAAGCTATGATTAAAGTTAGGTTAGAGTTGTTATCGGCAACTATAGGAAACTGTATTATCGATCTAAGTTCAAATTCTCAGGTAACTATGTTCGATTATTGATTTTTGTGAAATATTTGTAAAATTATACAGTGTAATCTTTATATAGTAATAATAATTAATTATTATAACTTACTGTAAATTAAACGTACGGAATTATAAAGGAAATTCGCCATTAATATCCAATAGACAATATTAGCCCCAATTAGGACGATTAATGAGAAAATTTTCGCAATAATCTCGGCCCAACGTCCCAATAATTCGCGACATAAGTCGTAGACTTCACAATTTCGTCCAATTACACCGTGTTTCTCGTTAATTTTCAATAAAGTATAGGTTGTATATAGACATACGGCAGCTATTAAAATATTGATAATGATCGATGGGAATAGGCCGGTTTTTTCAACACCCCATGCCATCGCCAACAACGAAGTACCAACTGACGTATTCCATACTGAAAATCTAGTGGGAAACAAATGAATAAATAACAATAATCAAGCCAACTTTGGCGCCATTAATGACAATTGAAGTCGGGAAGACTCGATTTTATTTAAAAACAATCTCATTGGTTCAAATATAGTAGCGCCAAATTTAAAATTAACCAATAACCCAGCAATAATATAAAGAACAAATAAAATAATTGCAATACCAACTGAGTATATTTAAAATTACTAGTTTTGTAGCGTATGAATTTAATTATAAATAAATATTAAAAATCAAATCGACTTTGATGCAATAATGACGTCATTATTGACAAATGAATCAAGGCCACAATTGTCAGTTCATGTCCAAATTACACCAATGTTATCAAGTTGGCGTAGGTCAGTTTTTACCGATTATTGACAAATTGGAAATTTTCTCGTTTGTTTTTGTTAAGGTGAGTTCATAAGGGTGGAAATTACTGGAAATTCTGGAATCACTGATAAGTGACCTTTTTTTTTTTTTCTAAATTATTTGTTTATAATGGACTATTGAGTGATAATTTTTTCTTGAAAAATAGGATGATTCAATAATTTGTTAATATTTCATCAGATTCTTTTTATAGATAAGAGATTATTTTAATTATTATTTCAATTGTTATTATTATTTTTAAATAAACAAATTAAGGAAATGACCGTCATTTTATTTTGTTTTTTTTTCTCTTGTTTCTCTTGATAAGATTTAAGACGACATTCTATACGTACATTTGTATGCAAAAGACAGTAGCGTAACATCAATTTTACCAACCTTAAATTCTTGATAATTAACACAAGTTACGCCACTGTTTATTTTAAATTTACCAATTTTAAAAGATTTTTTTAATATTTATTAATAATTAAATCTAACCTAATTAGAGGACGAAATATTAAAAATTTTACCCAAGATTATTGTTAGAAGTTACGCCACTGTGCTTTTTAAATTTTGAATTTAGTCGTTAGATTTGAAACAAACAACAAACTACGCCACTGTATTTTCTCATAATTTACATAACTAAATTGCAACATCAAAGACAGTGGCGTAACGTTGAGTTTGGTATCTATACAAGTTACGCCACTGGTTTTTGTTTTGTAATTTTTATAGTTTAATTGTAAGTACGCCACTGATTTTTACCTTTCAATATTGATGTAATATTAAATACAGTATACAAGTTACGCCACTGATTTTTATTTTTTTATTAAAAACAGTAGCGTAACATTAGATTTTTGGTCGATTGTAATAAGTACGCCACTGGATGGTTTCTTTCTATAAATCTGATCCTGAGGACAGTAGCGTACGTTAAAATTATAATTAAGATAATGACACAGTGGCGTAACATTGAATAGGAATTAATTCAATTTATTGTATATACTTACATTGTAACAAGTGAACTATGAGTTGGTTGTTTTTTTGTCGGCAATGCCTGCTCGATTTCATTATTATTACTATTATAATCATAATTATTACCATTTGGTAGATTTTTTTGATACTAAAATTTTTAGTTATTTTTATTTTTTTAAAGTTGGTAATATTACTTACAATAATTTCATTTGGATCCGGTTCATAACTATCCAATTCGGGTGTTTCGTAACTAGATGGATATAATAATTTTCTAGAAAAAAAAACAAAATACATCATAAATGTCAAAAATAGTGACGTCATGTATAACTGGGCGCCATCTAGATTAGAATTCAAATTATTGCATAGTGTCGTAGCTTAGTCCGGATAGTTGAAAAATATCAGTTGGCTGTGCTTTTATTTTACTGCGTAAATTTGACATTTATTTCACAAATGTATGAATCTATCTACGACAATGCTCAACTAAGCCATAGCCAACTATAAGGCAATAACAAATAACAAATTTATTAGAATATGAACTAATCTATGAGTTTATGTAATTAAAGCTCGAGTTTTTAGCGCCATCTAGTGATCATTTTTCTCAAAATTGGCTATACTCAGATTAGTGTCGTAGATTAGTTCGGATATTTGAAAAGTATCACAGTTGGCTATGCTTCAATAGATTCAATTATATTTTATTAAATTTCACATTTTACAATCAATCTAAGACATTACTCAATTGAAGCATAGCCAACTACGTATATTCCGGACATTAAAAAATGACAAATTTAATAGAGTATGAATTAATCTACGAATTTACGTAGTGATCATAGAATTCAAATCAATTCTCTCAAAGTTGGCTATACTTGGATTATTTAGTGTCGTAGCTTAGTCCCGATATTTAAAAAATATCACAGTTGGCTATGCTTTATATTTTATTAAATTTTAGATTTTACAAATGTATCAATCAATCTACGACATTACTTCACTGAACTACGTATACTCCATATATTAATAAAAGGAAAATTTAATAGTAGTAGAATATGAACTAATCTACGACATTACGTAACAAAAGTATTAGCCATATACGATTTCAAATACAAACGTGTTTAGTTTATACAGGACGTCTCAATTATGTTTTAATGGCTGTAATAACCTTAAAATTAACTGTCAAAAATAGTGACGTCATGTATATCTACACGAGCGCCATTTAGAATTGTTCGAATGAATCAATCTAAGACTAAACCGTAGCCAACTGCGATTGTACATGAACAAAAATCAAATTCGCTAGGTTAAGAACCAATCTACGACATTACGTAACAATGGCATAGCCGACTACTAGTTGAATTGTACAGTATATACAGGACGTCTCAATTAAGTGTGTTGGTTTAAAAATTACCTGTTTTGTTTTTTTTGTAATAAAACCGGTGGTATTTGTTGTTGTTGTTGTTGATTATCTTGATTCTTCAATTGTTTTTGTACAATTTCAAATTCCGTATCGGAATCCTGTTTGAATACCGCCGGTATACTACCGAAACTTTGACTTCTTGACGACGATGCTGAACTAATTAATGGCCGCGATTCAACATCATCTGAATCACTTAAACGGCCTTTGATAAGCATTTTATAATTCCGTATCAAGTCTGCCATGGTTTTTCGAATTTCGTTTGTTTTGTTTTGTTTTTTATATATTGACAGTGTAGAAAAATAATTCCACAATTACCAGAAAAAACAAAAAAATAAATCACAGTTTTATTCAATTCTAGATCTTGTGCGATAAAACAAATTTGTGTTAATTATCATCAAAGTGACCTACGGTTCATTTTTCATTTGTTAATTTCGATTAGAAAAATCGCAAGAATATTGAGAAAAAAATTCGTATAGAGAGGTTATACTGTATTTTTTCTAAACAAAAAAAAAACTCACCAGTCATTACGTAATGATTGTAAAACAACATGGAGGATCAATAAAAGTACAGTTAGTTCAAAAATTTTTTTTCAAAAATAAAACAAATGAAGTATAGAACGGTTATCACAGCCAACTGAACGAATTTTGTTTTGGTGATTTCTTAAATACAGTAGGGGAGACGTTGTTAAAAACGCTCTGATAAGACCGAATGTGATAAGATGAAGGAAACTCCAATTTATTACCATTATTATTATTAATATTATCATTATTATTAATAATAATATCAATTAAATATTCCAGAAATCTTATGATAATAAAAAAATAGAAAAACCGAAAAAAAAAAACAATAGAATAACTGAAACTTCATTTGTTTTACTGGCGTTCTTGTTTCTTTTTATTATTGTTAAAATTATCAGTGCCTACTTGATACAAAATTGTTTTTTTTTTGAAATTTTAGCAAAATTACAGAAATTTGGTCAAGGTTAGAATCAAGTTGGCCAAAACTGATAAAATTATGCAAACCACCTTATACCGGATGATCCACTATGGTTAATAAAATTACAACCATAAAGTTGGCTTTATTTTTCGATTATAAGTGTCGTATGTTCGAAAAATCAAATTTCCTACAACATGAACCAATCAACGACACTAGCGAATTAAAGTATAGCCAACTGGATTGTTTTAATTTAAATTGAACAACCCCTTTGATGGAGGGCAGTACACCCCGATTCAAATAGGGGTGGTTATGTATTTAAATTACAACCACAACACAAATCGGCAATAATAGTGAATCATCCTGTATAGATTGGTTTTTGTTCCATTTTTTTACATATAAACAAAAGACGTCATTTATTTCAAATTTAATATAAATTAGACGCCTTCTAGATTAACAATAACACGTCTTATCTTTGGATGGAATTAAAAATGCACTAATTCGAGTGCGTTTATGGTTAATTCAATTGTTCCATAAGCCTACTAGATATTTTAATACAATTAAATTGGCAAATCATTCTGTATATACTTGTTTTTTCTATAATTATGTAACAAAAGAATAACACCGCCTACTATTTTTTTTTCTTAAATAAACGCCTACTTGATTATTACGTATCTAATTAACCAATAGATTTAAAAACGCACTAATTTGGATGCGTTTATAAACTATTCAATTGTTTGAATAGCCTACTAGATATTGTTATAAAATATCAACATTAAGTGTCATCCTGTATATATTCAATTATTTATTATTTTAATATAAATTGGCAATAATAGTGAATCATCCTGTATATATTCGTTCCTTTTCCTAATTTATATTGATATTTATATAAACAAAAGACTAACAACACCCACTATAATTTTAACACCAATTAAACACCTTCTAGATTACTTTCTTATTTCTAAATTGAATCATAAACGCACCAATTTGGATGCGTTTATAAATTATTCAATTGTTCGTATAGCCTACTTGATTGTATTAAAAAATGCAATTAAATTGGCAATAACAGTGAACCATTCTGTAGATATTTAATTAAGTCGCATAGTCTACTAGATATTTGAATATAAATTGGTAATAATAGTAAATCAGCCTGTATATATTCATGTTTTTGTCTAATTTTCCATATAAATAAAAGATTGCCGTCTATGATTTTTACATAAATTAAACGCCTTCTAGATTACCTAATACTTTCATTTTTTCTAACAGAATTAAAAACGCACCGATTTGGATACGTTTATAAATTATTCAATTGTTTCAAGAGCCTACTTGATATTTTTTATACAATTAAATCAGTAATAATAACGAATCATCCTGTATTTGTTTCAATTCTAATTTAATTGTTCAAATAGCCAACTAGATTTTTGAATAACTAGTAAATTGGTAATAATATAGAATCATCCTGTATATATTTTTTATGTAACAAAAGAATTAAGCCGCCTACTAAATTCTTAACATAAACTAAATTAAACGCCTTCTAGATTATCTAAAATTGAACCAATAGATGAACGAAAAAGGCACTAAATTCGGTTCGTTTATAGACAATTGAATTGTCCAAATAGCCTGCTATTTCGCGAAATTTTTGTAGAAAAAAAAAACAAAAGAAAAGTAAATCCGGGATTATTTGATTTTCAATAAAAATCGCCAAATATGTCATCGCCAACCTTGATAATTCTTGTTTCGTTCGTTGTTTTTCTACCTTGTTTTGTCTTAAATGAATTAATCAACCACCTACTCGATTCTCCTTCTCTTCAATTAACAATTTTCAGCTGTCTATTTTAAAACAACCAAGCCGTCTTTGATCGTTCAGTTATTAATCAGATTTCTTGACGATTAAATTTGGTGTTTTTTTTTTCTTTTGTTTTCTAAATTGTTGGTGTAGTGGCAGAAATGGGGACTTTACACCGAATTTTCTGTATTCTATCAGTGTTGACAATATTCGAAAATTTTATTGTTATACAAGGTGAGCCATCCAATTATTATCAACATTATTATCGTAATGGCAATAATTATCAACGATATGGCAATGAATATTATCGCACATATTATTATAGAAATCCATATTATCGTTATTTAAATGGCCGATCATATAGACCATATACAGAAGATAATAATCTCTATATAACGGACAAATATGGAAATACACGAGTTTCAACAAAGGCCACTTTCAGAGGTTCACCCCGTATATTATTTTTCTTATAATTCTCTAAAACCACAACGTATTTACACAAACTGACAACAATGCAAATCTATCTAACTCTATCTAACATTCGGCAATTGCAATCTTCCATCTCTTTCTAATTGAAATTTAGTAGCCAGTTGCAGAATTTAGTTAGAGTTAAGGTTGGCGCACACGATTTCTACACTCTAAATCTACACGCACACTAAACCAATAATACACAATTGACAAAAAAAAAAAAACCAATAAGTAGGTGTTTTTTGTTTTTAATAATTGACAAAAATAAATCACAGATTTCTTTGATTTAGAAATCGAGGTCGTTTATTTATATCAAAATTACAACCTTGATTGTTGTGATTTATTATTTTGTCTCATCTTTTGTTTTTTTATTTCTTTAATATAAAAATAAAATTAGCCTTGATTTCTGCCATCACAGCCTACTAGTAATTGTAATATTTCTATCTTTATCTAACACATTCAAATAACAACACAAGTTGGCTATATTTTGGTTATGTACGTCGTAGATTGGTTCATATTCTATTTAATTTGACACATGTCAAATATATTTGACAGATGCCAAATAAACTTGACATATGTAAACTAATTTTGACAGGTGTCAACTAAATTTGACATAAGTCAAGTCATGGCGGATTTTTCATAAAATTTGACATATGTCAACTGTCCCAAATATGGCCGACTTTGTTGTTACGGCTAGCAGTGTTGTCGGATTTACTGAATTGTCTTTGTTTTGGTATTAGCAATGGCATTTGTTGCCTCCTGTACGGGTACAACGTGCGGCCAGAATGCCCAATGTTCGGTGATTGGCGGCCGTCCTGTATGTTCATGTTTTCGTGGCTATTTAGGTGATCCATTGGCCTATTGTAAACGTGCCGAATGTTTAGATAATAGTGAATGTAGGAACCATCTGACCTGTCGTAATGGTTATTGTGTCAATCCATGTGATGGTACATGTGGACAAAATGCCCAATGTGATGCCCGTAATCATCTGCCAGTTTGTTCATGTCCACCTGGTTATACTGGTGATCCATTTACGCATTGTCGACGATTCGATCCATGTACGTATATACATTTCGAATCACCCTGTAGATTATTGACTTTGTTACATAACTGGGTACAGTTAAGACGAATCACCCTGTAGATTTGTGATTTACTGGGTTTATCGCACCATTATATACAAACTGAACAAGTCACCCTGTAGATGAGTTTAAATACAGAATGATTCATTTATTTGAGTTTATCGCGCATATGTCTACTTCATTTAGGCCAAATCATCCTGTAAATTAGATCAATTACAGGGTGATTAATTTGAATTTATTACTATGTTAGAACAAATCACCCTGTAAATTACCGTGAATAATAATTCAAATTAATGAATTTAAGCTAAAATAAATCACCCTGTAGATTAAGTTCAATACAGGATGATTCATTAATTTGGATTTATTATAATACACAATTATGTACTACAATTAGAACAAATCATCCTGTAGATTTGGTTAAATACAGGATGATTTACTGAATTTATTGCACAATTGTTTACAGATTCCACAATTCACCCTGTAGAGTAGATAAAATACAGGATGATTTACTAATTCACGAATCAGAACTTAAACAAATTAAATCACTATAGGTTTGATTAAATTGAATAAATCACCCTGTAGATAAGATTAAATACAGGGTGATTTATTAATTTGAATTAACTACACAACTATATACAATTAAAACAAATCATCCTATAGATTTGATTAAATACAGGGTGATTTACTGAGTTTATTGCACAATTGTTTATAGATTCCATAATTCACCCTGTAGAGTAGATTAATTTATTTGCATCTCAGTTAGGACAAATCACCCTGTAAATTATGCTAAATACAGGATGATTTATTAATTTGAATTAATTACGCAACCATGTACAGTTACAATAAATCACCCAGTAGATTATATTAAATCATCCTGTAGATCATAGAAATACAGGGTGATTTAAGACTTCAAGTTTATTCATTAAAACTAAAATAAATCATCCTGTAGATTACAACAAATACAGGATGATTCACCAATTTTTGTTTAACACACAATTTGAAGCATATAATTAGAATAAATCACCCTGTAATTTATATTAAATACAGAATGATTTACTAATTTAAAATTTAAAATAATCACCTTGTAGATAAATCGAAATACAGGGTGATTAATTAATTTGAATCTATTGTACTATTAGTTGTACACTTAGGTCAAATCACCCTGTAGATTAGATTAAATACAGAGTGATTCACTAATTTGGGATTACTAATTGAATCATCCTATAGATTATGTGAAATACAGGGTGATTTACTATTGCACAATTGATTGCGTTCAATTAGAACAAATCACACTGTAGATTTTGTTAAATACAGGGCGATTCACCGATTTGAACTTATTATCCAATTAATTATCCAATAAACTAATAATTCAAACAAATCACTCTGTAGATTATGCTAAATACAGGGTGATTGAAAGAAATCTCTCTAGGTTATATAAAATACAGGATGATTCACTAATTTGAGCTTGTTACGCAATTAACTCAATATAATTCAAAGAAATCATCCTGTAGATTAAACAATTTATGTTAAATACAGGATGATTCACTAATTTGTAATCATTCCATAACTATAATAAATTTAGTTAGAATTAGAACAAATCACCCTGTAGATAATTACTAAATACAGGACGATTCATCAAATTGAATTTATTTGATGACTAATTCCATAATTAAAGCTAATCACCCTGTAAATTAGATAGATTATTTTAAATACAGGCTGATTCGCTCGTTTGAATCACCCTGTAAGTTGTATAAAATACAGTATGATCCACCAATTTGAGCTTATTGTGCCAATTAATAATTGTGTATAATTCAAATAAATCACCCTGTAAATTATATAAATTTTATAAAATACAGGGTGATTCACTAATTTGATTGCTTCTTTACAGCGAATCACCCTTTAAATTATATAGATTATGTTAAATACAGGGTGATTCACTCGTTCTAACCTATTGCACAATTGATAGCATGTAATTGAAACAAAATCACCCTGTAGATTGTATAAAATACAGGATGATTCACTGGTTTGATTTGTTTTCTTATAGCCGAATTATGTCACCCGAGTCCATGTGGTGCTAACACCCAATGCGAAGTGGTCAACGAAGTACCAACCTGTAAATGTCTACCGGGCTATCACGGATCACCAATTACCGGCTGTCGCCACGAATGCGACAGTGATTACGAGTGTGGCAACCAATTGGCCTGTATCGAATTCAAGTGCAGCAACCCATGTTTACAATGCGGCGAAAATGCCGACTGCCACGTCCAGAATCATCGGCCTGTCTGTTCGTGTCCGAAAAACTACTTCGGCGATCCATTCGTGAAATGCGCGCCGGAATGTTACGGTGATGTTGATTGTCCGGCAGCACGGCCGGCTTGTTTCTACGGTATCTGTAAGAATCCATGTGATGGTGTTTGTGGTTACCAGGCCAACTGTCAATTGAGAGGTCTAACGCCGATTTGTTCCTGTCCGAAAGATATGACCGGCGATCCGTTTATCAGTTGTCGGCCATTTACTGAACGTAATTATTTTAATTGAAAATGGTGGATTGTTGTTTTTACAGTGGGAAAAATTGGCGAACTTTCAACGCAAATTACTCGTTTGTTTTTTGATTGATAGCAAATCTTTATTTTTTGTTAGAAAGAGAATTTCAAGCTCTATTCTATAAAGTTTTTAGTTTTGAAAAATTCCAAAGAAATTCCGAATTATAGAGGAAAATTTGGGAGTATCTTTTTTAGCGTTGAAAAATTTCGAATTTTTAAACAAAAATTTCCCGCTTATTTCTCAACCGATAATCAACTATAATACGGCATTGGAAAGGGAATTTCAAGCTCTAGTAGTTGACGTTTTTAATTTTGTAAAATTGCGGAGAAATTCGGAATTATTAAGGAAACTGTGGGTGTATGTTTTTTTGATATTTTTGAGAGATTTTAATGCGTGTTTATCGCTAAAAATGACAGATTTTGGAGAAAATTTGCGCTAATTTTTTGGGGAAATTCATACAAAACTTTCCACGAAATTTTCCAACCCACTCTATTGCTACAAATTGGAAAACTAACCAATTTTCCTAGTTAAAAATTACAATCTAGCCTACTAGACGGATCGATTAATAAGACAATTGAATTGAAAAAAAAACAGGTGATTTATGTGAACCGAATCCATGCGGCGCCAATGCCCGTTGCGAGCCAGGCCACGATCGTAGTGGCCGTGAACGTCCAGTTTGTACCTGCCATCCTGGCTATTTAGGCGATCCACTGACCGGCTGTATACAAGGTGAATGCACTGAGGATTCCCACTGTCCCGACAATCGGGCCTGTATTGATAACAAGTAAGTTTGTACGATAATCACTTGAAGTAGTGTCGTAGCTTAATTCGAACACCCATCGAATCAATCCACGACACTATGTTGAAACACGGCAAGGCGGATTTTGAGGTTATTTTTTAGAAATTTTGTCAATAAGGCGCAGTAGTCGTGCGCAATGTCAAACAAAACAAAAAATGTCAATTTTAATGACAGTTTAAGGTTTATTTTAATAGAATTTAATAATAGAAAATGGATTTTTCCGAAATTAAAGAAAATCTGAATCAATTTTTATACGAAAATCCGCGAAAAATTCTAATAACCTCCGTATTAACGTTAACAACAATTGTTGCGTATTTACGTTATCGTAAAACGCAACGGAAACGCAAAGAACCGAAACAAGAAGAATTAACAATTGATGAATTACGCCGCCTTGCCAATCTATTCCATATAAATCCAATGGACCATGAGATTCTAACCTTAAACGATCTAATCGAAGAAATCCGTAATATTAACAATAATTATAATAGTGAGACGAAATTGATAACGGACGATGAAGAATTGAAGAAATGGATTGAAACAATGGACGATCAAAATTAACCGTTTTTCTGTTCTTTTTTTTGTGTTTTTTTCTACAAAATTAGGTGTCAAAATCCTTGTCGTGGCCAATGCGGCGTGAACGCCATGTGTAATCCGAGGCGACATATAGCCGTCTGTACTTGTGCTAATGGTTATAATGGTGATGCATTGACTCAATGTAGCCCCATTGTTGGTACAACTTATTAGAAACAAAAACAAACAAATTTTGGAAACAATCAACAAAATGAATCGTGTTTAATTTTAATAATTTTTTTTTGATTAAAATCTCTGTACAATAATTAATTAATTCGTTAATTAATTAATAATTGTTAATATTATATACAATAAAAATTTTTTGGAAATATTTACAACAATTTATTGATAATAATTATAATTTCGAAAATTTTAGTGTATTTTAATATAACGGAGTGTACGCCAATATTACAACTCGTAGCCGGCCATGCTTCACTGATGTCGCAGCTTTCTTCGATAAATTCGTCAATAAATATTCAATAATGAAGTATGAAGTAATCTACGACAATCCATAACCAAAACATAGCCGACTACTTGTTGAATTACCGTAGTACACTCGATAATATAGATTTGACTAATCTAGAGTGCTTTGAGAGTTTTTTTCAACTAATTGTAGCTCAAATTATAATTATATTTATTAAGTTTGTGTAATTTGAGCTAGATTTAGTTTGGTAGTTGTGTATTTTGGGGGAAGAAATGGTGCCTGATTTTCGATAATTACCAACATCTAACTACGAAAATCCCTGTGTTTTTACTAATTGTGATACTCTTTTGTTTTATTTTATTATTTTTAAAAACAAACAAATTGATGATTGTTTGGATGATTGTACGATTATTTCTTTTGTTTTATTTTGTTTTTTCGTGTTTCTTTTGTTTTTGTTGTTTTTTTAAATTTTAAACAGAACTGGTGGCTTGATGGGATGTAGTACAATGGCTGTCCGATGAGCATACAGATAATGGTACAGGACTAAAATTTGTTGTTTGTTGTTGTTGTTGTTGTTGTTGTTGTTGTTGGGGTGGTGGTGGGGGATAATCGGTCGAATTTAAATATAAACGTGAACTGGTACGATCACATTCTGGACATGAACGTTTCTTTTTTTTGTTACTAGTACTGCTGCGCCGGAATAAATCGTAGGCACATCTGAGAAAACAAAAGAAAAAAAAAACAAACAAAAAAAGAAGTTAGGTTATAATTGCTTGTTGTAGAATGGTACTCGAATATACAGGCTGATTCCCTGATTTAAGGGCAAGTTTTACTATTCGGCACAAAGATTGATAGTATAGCAAGACACAAAGATAAGATAAGAGTGGGGGGGGACCGAGAGAGAGGGAGTTGGAAAGGACCGAAAAAGATAGAAAAAACGAAAGAGAGAAACAGAAAGAAGGATAGTGATAAAGAAAGAAAAATAAAAAGAGAGATAGAGAAGCATTCACAGGGAGAGAGACAGGCATGTAGACAGAAAGAGAGAGACCAAGATATACAGAAAAACAGGCAGTAAGAGAGAAGAAGATTGAGTTGGAAAGAACGAAAGGAAGTAAGAAAGACAGAGAGAGAGAAAAAAACAGCAAGAAAAAGGAAGAAAGAAGGAGATAAAGAGAGAGAGAGAAAACAAAGAAAGATGGAGAGAGAAAAAAATAAAGACAGAAAGAAAAAAGGACGACAGAGGCAGTAAGAGAAAGAAGGAAAGAGAGAGGCACGGAGAGAGAGAAAGAGAAGAAAAAAAGATACAGGCAGAAAGGGCTAGTGAGGGGAGATAAGTTTGAAAGGAAGAGAGCCGGAGAGAGTGAAATGAGAAACGATCAAATGAAAAAAATAGTAGAGAAGGGAAAAAAAGAGGAAATAATAAACCAACAATATGAGAAGGAGAGAAAATCGAAAGAGAGATAGAGAGATAGAGAAGCATTCACAGGGAGAGGGAGAAAAATGCAGACAGAAAGAGAGAGAGAGACCAAGACATACCGAAAAACAAGCAGGATGAGAGAATCAGACGAGAGACAGAAAAAAAAGAAAAAGGAAGAAAAAAGGTAAAGAAGAAAGAAAAACAAATAAGAGAGAGAGAGAAAAAGAGTGAGATAAAGGATCCGAGAGAGATAAAGAGAAAGAATGAGAAAAAGCAGGAGGGAGAAAGGAAGAAAGAAACATGGGGGATGAAAGAAAAAAAGAGAGAGAGAAAGGAAGAAATATGGAGAGGGAGAAAGAGAAAGAAAGATAGAAAAAGAGAATAAGAAATATAGAAAGAAACAAGTAGAAAGAAAGAGAAATGGAAATAGAGAGAAAAAGAAATAAGAGGGGGAAAGAAAGAGAGAAACAATGAAAGAGAAAGGTAAAAAAGAAAGTAAAAGAAAGAGAGAGAAAGGGAAAAAAGAAGGGAGAAAGAAAGCGTGAGAAAGAGAAAAAAGGATAAGTGAAGAAGAAAAAACGAAAATAACAAATATATTACAAAAAAAAGAAGGAAAAGAATTAATAAAGAAGAAAAAAAAGAAAGAAAAAAAGAAAGAAAGAGAAGCAGACGTAGGGAGAGAGACAGACATGCAGACAGAAAGGGAGACAGAGACCAAGACATACCAAAAAACAAGCAGGATGAGAGAAAGAGAATGAGTTGGAAATGACGAAAGAAAAAGAGAGAGAAAGAAAGCGAAAGAGGGAGAGAGACAGAAAGAAAGAGAGAATAAGAAAGAAAAAAAAGGGGGGATAGACAGAGAGGCAAATAGAGGGAGAGAAAGAAAGAAGGAAAGAGAGAGAGAATGAGAGAAAGATAGAGGTAGGGAGAAAGAGAGAAAGAAAAAGGAAAAGAAAAGAAAGAAAGAAAGAAAAAGAACGAAAAAAAGAAACAAAAATGGCGCTAGAAACTAACAAAGTCAAGAGATGAACAAATGACAAAACGAAAACAAGAAAGACAGCAATTACAGCCTTATTCGATTATTTAAGAAATCACCCTGTATAAAAACCATTCAATTGAATTTCAACTCTACAGTGGGCTATGGAAATTTCATTATGAACGTATTCATTTGTCATTTGAATATGTATATTTCACAGTTGGCGATGCTTTTCTTGCATCAAATATTTGTCTGTATAATCAAAACCATAGCCAACTGTAAAATTGTATGTACGTATCATTTTTTTTTTCAAATTAAAGGTAGATTCACAATAGAATTTCCATAGTTTACTTTTAAAAATTTATTTAAAAAAAATAATAAACAAACCTTGCATGTAGGATATGGGCACATGGTAATGCCTCTAATGAATCACATTCTAAACCATATGGTGAACCACAACCACCACATGTTAAATCTAAATCTTGTTGTAAACGATAAGCGACACGTTCATGATGTAAACGTTGATCCTCGTCACCTAATGCATGATAGATGTGTGATAAGCGTATACGTACTGTACGTACCAATAACTGTAATCATCATTAAAACAAAAACAAAAAAAAAACAATTACAACAGTTAGAAAATCATATCAAGTAGGCTATGGGAATTCCATGGATGTGTGAACGAACCTTAAAAAGATATCCATAAAGAGAGACAGGCACACAAAATCAGAGAGAGAGAGAGAGAAAGAGAGTTGTAAAGGAAGAAACACGGAGGAAGTGAGATACAAACAAGGACAGAATTATAGATAAAGTCCAAGTCTTTCTCTCTCTCTCTCTGTCTGCCAATTTCTATCAGTATATCTCTCTCTGTCTGCCAATTTCTCTCTCTTTCTCTCTTGCATCTCTGTCTCTTTTCTGCCTTATGTCTCGGTCTCTCTCTATCACTCTTTCCGCCTGCATCTTCCCCCTCTGCCTCTCTCTCTCATTCTGTCTCTTTCTCCCACTACCTCTCTCTTTGTCTGTTTGTTTCTCTCATAAACAAAACAAATACACCGCCAACTATGTGGTGAATTATCGTGGTATATCAATAGGTGTCAAATTTATTCATAGTAGGCTATGACCGTACATAAACTCATGGCCAACTCTAATGAAATAGGATTTTAATTTTTTTTTTTTTAATATGGTAGGTTCACAATAGATGACAAATATCATATGTACCAGAAAAAATACAAGTTAGCCATGATTTTGATTGATTCTACAATATGAATCAATCTACGACATTACAAATCAAAGTCAAGGCCAATAAATTAATAAATGTCAAAAGTAATAAAGGCAGCTATGATTCTATATAGCCATAGCCAACTATGCGGTAAATTAGAATAATTGTAATGAAAAAAAAATATGGTCGGTTCACAATTTTTAAAAATATGAAATGTGAGATTACAGTTGGCCATGGTTTGAATCAAATGTTTTGTAATATGACACTAACAACACATGGCCAACTAAGTGATACTTAAACAAATACTAAATTTAGTAAAGTAGTAAAGTAGGCTATGACTCTAAATAAAGACATAGCCAACTGTGTGCTAAAATAGTGTAATTTAATGGAAATTAAGGTAGGTTCACAATGAATGTAATCAGATATACCAGTTGGCCATGATTTCAGTCAAATGTTCTACAATAGAGCAATATGACAGCCAACTGCGTAGTACTTCAACAAATGTCAAATTTAATGAAATAGTAGGCTATGATTCTAAATAAAAACATAGCCAACTGTGTAATGAAATAGTGTTTTTATACTAATTGTAAATGAAATTAAGGTCGGTTCACAATGGAATTTCCATAGCCAACTTTTTGAATTTTAAATTACTTTAGCACCAACAGAACTGGCAACTTCCAACAGTCTTGTATTAAATTCTAATGGTCGACAATTACAAATTTTATGTTGTAAACGTAACGCCTCCAGACACCGTGCCGCCCCATCCATTGACTCCATTTGGATGACACGATCACCCATCGCCGCCGCCGAACCCATTGCCGTCTCATATTGGCGGAAAGCCTTCTAAATTTTGCGCCAAACAATTCAAATATCAATTCTAACCTTAAATAATCACGCAACAATAACCTACATTGATGTCGTTTTTCTTCCGATAGATGTCGCCCATTATTCGTATACTCCGTGCATAGGTTGCTTGATCGCCGGAAACTAGAGCCAATCGCGTTGCTTCCTTATAAAACAAAAGAATAGTACTTTGGTTTTTTTTTTCTAACCTTATAGTTGATTGTGTCAAATTTAGTAAAGCATGGATAAGGCTACGACACACGTACCAAAATAAAAAACAAAACAGAACAGCGTGTGTAGTGAAGTACGAGTAAAGTTACGACATACGTACTAGAGACATAGCCAACTGCGAGGTACATTCAAAATGGCGGTTTATACAGAGAGCTATCGTGTTTAACCTCACAATTGGCCATGTCAAATGTAGTGAAGTACGGATAAAGCTACGACATACGTTCAATTTAGAGAACTTACCGAACAATAGTCGTGCGCATCGCCCAATTCGCCCTGTTTCCTCAAAGCCGACGCCATTTGTATTAGAGCGGCCCGATGATGGCGTGAATTTAAATCACCTAATTGTAATGATCTGGATAGATCGTATGCTTTCGATGCATATTTAACCGATTTTTCACTATCTTGTAAACGATAAAATAATTCCGATAATCCAATATAAACTTGTAATTCTAATGCTGGATCGTGTATAGTTTGGGCAATACGATGGGCATGTTGGAAACTATCTAATGCCTTATTGAAACCGGCTAATTCTAAATAGACTGTACCAACTGTTAGATGAACATGGCCGGCTGTTGCACATTGTTCACATTCGTTGTATAATGAATGACGGGCGTATGCTAAAGCTCTGAAATTAAATTATTAAATCACCCTGTATATTATCATCCAGTATACGATTTAGTTATTTTTAATGCCAATTAGAGCCAAAAATTCGATTAAAATTGACTAATTTGGCATCTTTGAGTCGTTTTTGGTGCTTTTATGTGCATAGTTGGTTGGTGAAAATCGCGACATTGCCCCCAAAAAACGTTTTTTAATCGATTTCCCGTTGAGCTACGTGGTCGAAATTTTGCTCAAATATTCTCCAAGGGCCCCTCTACAAGTCCACAAAATATTTTTCGAATCGCCGATCAATTAATACGATTTTTCTTTAATTATATAGTCTTGAGTAGTTCACCCTGTATACAAACGTACATCTATAATAGTAGTTTGTAGTTGGCTACGTTGTTTTTGGTTGATTCATCTGTTTGAACAAATGCCGAATCTAAGGCCTACTAGATTTCTCTATAGAAATTTGAAAAATCTAGTAGATCTTGCTCAGATTTACGGAAATATGAGTTAATCTACGTAATCAAACAGCCAATTGAACTACCGCGATACAAATACATTAACAAATGTCAAATTTAATGAAGAATGAATAAATCTACGATATCCCGTAAGAAAAACATTGCCAACTTGTTTTATAAATGAATCACTCGGTATAGAAAACCCGGCGCATCCGCCATTTCCTCTAACTAATGATTAACGTCTAGACAACCAAATATACATCATTTAAAATTCAATTTTATCGATTTGAAACAATATTACCAACTATAAATCAACAAATTTTCAATTAATTACAATAAATTTAAACAAATTGATCTAAAATTATTATAATTTAAGTGATATTTATTTTAAATTTGAATAATTGATATTCTTAGAGCTACATTTAGACATACCGTTCAAGGCCACCTAGACGTTGATGTGCACGCGCCAAATTCAAATACGACTCAGCCCTCATATTCGGATTATCCAATTCTTCCGATATGAACAATTGCCGGTGGGCGTACTCTAAGGCATCCCTTAAAAAAATAAAAACAAATGAACAATTTAATAAAAAATCATAGCCTATTAACTTAAACTTAATTTAGTAAATAAGGGTTGTGAAATTGGATAATTACCGGTATTTACCCCAATCCATGTATGCTTGATATAAATACCCCAAGAGGGTGAATTTATCCTCCCTTTTTCGGATAGCTTTCAATGCCGATCGCCATTTACGTACAGCCTGTTGTTGTTTATGTTGATTGTACAATTTCAACCCTTGTTCTACCTAAATTTGAGGGGGTGGTAAAATTATTAAAAAATTAAAAAAATCGAATTAAGGGTGGACCTTTCGTTTGGCTAAACTGTGATAGATCCGTGCCCGGCAAGCTCGAAAACAACCCCATGTTATTAGGGGTGGCCGGCGTCGTACCGGTTGCCGGCACACTTCCGTATAACCATCCCTGTGTAGACTCGAATAGGAATCGTGGTGGTTGTTCCATTGCCAACTATGATCTAAACCACCACCCCCGTCTAGACCATGGTGGCGGGAACCATCCGGGGATGATAGGAGCCTTGTTGCTGATAATTGATGGCTAACACCCCCGCTACAATTTTTTAAAAAAATATTAAAATTAATAAGGGTAAGTTGGAATTATTTGAGAATTATTAAGGGTTAAAATACAACTACCTGGTGAAATCGTGCGAATTTAACGATTCCCACGACATAATTTCAACAAAAAAACAAAACAACAACCCCTAGTGAGGTTATTTATTTGTCCTTAAAACAACCCATATTGTTGTAAGGGATGATCTACAATTTGACACGAATTTAATAAAAATCCTATAAATTATTGAATAACACGATTGATTAATACGAAAACAAATCGAAAACAACCCTTAAAAATTACACAAATTCAACAAATAAAACAATAACGAAACACACCCCTTCCGTTATCATCCAGCATCCTGCCACCACCATTACCACCACCACCGGCACCACCGAAATCGTACGTTATCAACCCCCACTCTCACACCCCGTATACAACTGCCGTTTGAAATTTCATCTCAAATTCGGCCCGGATCGGCAATAATCGCTGTGAATTAAGGGATGAAAACCGACCAATGAATCAACCAGATCGACAATATTCGATTATCAACCCTTATCTATGGGGGTTTTGATTTTTTGTTGTTGTATTTTTTAGCAATTTGATCAACCCTTAAGTAGTAGAGTGGGCGTGGTTTATTCGACGATTCGACGATTGTTATTGGTTAAGTCATGTTGGATTATAGGCGTGGCTTGCGGCTGGCCTACTTGATTTTAATGATTTTGAAATTGTTAAAAAATTAATGAATGAGAATAAATATCAAATTACCAATGTTTACTTGATTTTTGTTGTCTTTTTCATTTGTTTCACATTTATTATTATCATTATTATTATTATTTTTATCAATTTTGATTATTATCGGGAGGAAAAAAGGAATATTCGGGATAATAAATCAAGACGAAAATAGCACTATATTAGATTGTTTAATATTAGAAAGAGATAGATAGAGACGGAAATAGAGTTGTTAGAGTGGTGGATTTCAAAAATTTCAGTTTCTAGATTTGTGATGACTGAACAACATCTTTATCTTTATCTCTATTTAAATGTGTATATATGTGTGTGTATGTATGAGCCGTGTTAATTGATGATAAGTGTTAAAATAATCGTGTTAAAAATGAACTTCTACCAGAGTTTCTATCAAAATTACTGCTATAAAGAGCAATCAATTAAGAAGAAATCAACACCTCCATCCGTATCTTCATCTATTAAAAAATTCAAAATAAAATCACTAAAATCGGATACTGGTTATGTTAGTGGTACTAGTGATAGTGGTGATAACAGTGATAAAGATAACGGCCATCATATTTTAGAACCAACCAACTGTCAAAACGACAATGGTACCACTACAACAACAACGAATTCAACAAACCCTCCGATAACACCAAGAAAATGCCTAACATGGGCGTGTAAAGCGTGCAAAAAGAAAACGGTAGCGATCGATCGACGGAAAGCGGCCACATTACGTGAACGTCGACGATTACGTAAGGTAGTGCGGAATTTCCTAACCTTATACCTGTTTTGATTTTTAGCGAGAAAATCCCTAAAATTTTCTGGTAATTTAAGGTGAACGAAGCCTTCGAATTGTTGAAACGGCGCACGTGTAATAATCCCGGACAACGTTTACCAAAAGTCGAAATTCTACGTAGTGCTATTGAATATATTGAATATTTAGAAGAGATACTGCAGGGTGCTAACAAAAATAATCAACAAAATGATAAGAATAATAATAATAATAGTAATAATGGTGATAATAATTTTACGGTAAGTTGAAACGTAGTAGGCTTAGAAATTGATAGAAAGAGAGATTAAATACAATTTTATTCTAATTAGAAAGAGATGGGTGTTTTTTGTCTTGATATATCAAAAATCTAGTAGCCTTAGACTTGATTTCAATAGAAAAAGAAAATAATAAACAAAATAGAAGACAGACGATAAAAATCATAGTTTACTTTGTATTTTATTTGTCTTTATAGCAAATCAAAAATCATAGTAGGCTTAATTTCGAATTTTAACAAAAAATCATAGTAGCCTTAGAATCAATAGAAAGAGATGTAAAATACACTGGATCATTATTTAGAAAAAGATAGACTCTTATTTTGCCATCATCAAGAGTCATAGTTTACTAGATATTTTATTTATCTGTATGGTAAATGAAAAATCATAACCTTAGAATCGATTCTAATAGAAAGAGAAATTAAATACAATTATGCACAAGTTAGAAAAAGACAGATTGGCCAAAAATCATAACCTTAATTTTGATAGAAAGAGAAATGAAATATAATCGAACATAATGTAGAAAGAGTAAGAAAAAATCTTTATTTGAAATTATCAAAAATCATAGCCTACTATGTTTTTAATTTAACTTATCTATAAGGTAGATTGTAAATCGTAGAAGCCTTGGAATTTATTTTAGACAAAGAAGTGTATTTTGAAATTAAAAAAACAAAAAATCATAGCCTACTATGTAGTTCAATTATTTATAAAATAATAGTAGTAGCCTTTGATTGATTCGAGACGAAACAAATGAACATTTCTAAAATTTACAGTTTACAATAAAATACGAAAAATCATAGTAGCCATGAATTTCGAACCAATCAAATCAATAGAAACAAACGCTAAATATTCAATTGTCTCTATTCATAACCTATTATATTAATTCTGAAAATTATTAAAAATTGTAGATCTTCATTTGTTTCTACTTATAATAGTCGAAAAAAGGAAACTAATATTGTCATTTAATTAATACCAAAAAAAATTAAAATTAATGATCTAGTAGTATATGGAATATTTTAATAAAGAACAAACGAATAAAAAAACAAACAAACATATGTATCACATATGACTAGATCTAACAATATAGAATTACCAACAAAATAAAACAAAAATCTACATTACAATAATAAAACAATTGAATCTAAATTAATTAACGTTATATTATCGTATTTTATTAGTTATAGTAATAGTAGGCTATGGATAATTGACAGATTGACAGCTGTCATTCGGATATCGAAGCCTACTATTAATCATTTAAGTTGTTTTTTAATTTTTCAAGACCACCCGGTATATTCGAATGGTGGTAATCTTGTAAATATTGTAATTTATATAATTTTCGGGAACAGTTGAAAGTTATATGTGAGGTTAGTTTACAAAACGACAATTGTTACAGTGTTGACAGTTGCTGTCAACATTCGAATTGATATTTTGTGGCTTATTATAACAAATGAAATATTAGAAAATGGACACGAAACAAAAAATGGAGGAAATTTATAAATAAATTTAGATAGAGATAGAGATTAGATCTAATTAAATACTAAAATATATAAGTGTTGGGTATTTTCTTAATTTAATTTATGGGAATTTTATTTTTGGTCACCATCGGCAAAAACAATATTCTGATTGTTCTTCGGCCAAAAATTAACCAATTTTTTTTTTGGTTGTTTGCTTGATTAAAAGACTAGACATGGAATTTATACAGACTGTCTCAGTATCGCCCAATTAAAGACAGCCTGTATAACAAATAAATAGGGTTATTTCTCACCAAAGTTGGCCATGCACTTACGTTGGTTTAACCTAGAAATTAGGTTAGAAAATTTCAATTATTCTATCCAAGTCTACTATGGAATTATATTGGTTGAAATCAAGCAATTGTTCATAAAAGTTAGGTTAAATTTGACGTCTGTCAATATAATTTAGGTTAGAAAATTTAATTTAATCAAACATAGCCAACTATGAAATTATATTGATTTAAATTTGACATTTCGCATGACAGTTAGGTTAAAAAAATGTTTAGTTCTTATCAAATTATCCATGGATTCAATTGACATCTGTCAATTAAAAATAGGTTAGAAAATTATTCTTTATAGCCAACTATGAGATTCTATTTAATAATTGAACACCCTGTATTTTTGAATATTTAATAATAAGGGTTACTTTCATCAAATTTTTGGCTAGTCTCCATTGAAATAACAAAAAAAAACAAAACGAGAATCTGTAAATTGGATATGACATGACGATTTGTATAAATCGTATCGAAATCCAAGTTGGCAATACTGATTTTATTTTAATTCTTTTATTTATTTATTTTTTTACAGAATACAACAAGTCATCAATTTATGATGACTCGATTACAACAACAATTTAATGAGCTACCATTAGTGCGATATCAAAACAATTCAGGTAAATATAAACAATTGGTAACACTGAATTTTTTATTTAATTTTAAATTAAAACACCTACTTGATTGTTATTATTGATTATTTCATTAGACAATTAATAATAATTGATCAAAGTAAGCTATGGATTATGAGCGTATGTCGTAGCTTGATTGTGTTTCTATATCATCCAAGGCTTACTTTGATACATAATTCAAAATTAAGTTGGCTGTGATTTACACACATTTATGTAAAAAATCAAGTCATAGCCAACTTAATTTTGAATTATATCAAAGTTAGCCATGAATATTCTTACGTTTAACATTTAAACAAAGTAAGCTATGAATTATGGACGTATGGCGTAACTTGTATTGTGTTTCTATATGTACATCCATGGTTTACTTTGATCGTGTTTAGAATTATTATTGTTTTTTTTTTCAATCACGGGTACCAACATTGAAAATTTTAATGTTTTTTCTTCTTCTCTATTGACAATGATTGAAAGTAGAGTATAAATATAGAGCGGATGTTTTAACTAAAAGAGATATTCCTGTGGGACTAATTCTTCTTGAAGCATAACATAAATTTTGGAATATTTTAGATTTTTACGAGTGTTTTTATCTTCTTCTTTTTCCTCTTCTTTGCGCCTTCTTCAACAACCCCCACACCCCACCTCACCCTTCTTCAGACTTTTACTAATACTGTCTGTGTAGAATCGAATTGGCTTTGGTTTTGTATTGTCGTAGCTTTATTCGGACACTTTAACATTAACAACTGTCAAATTTAGTGGAATATGAACCAATCTACGACACTATGTAACCAAAACATAGCCAACTATGGGATGTAGATTTTCAATTGTTTTGTATGTATCGGGGTTGATGTTGGTGGTAGGGGGTTAAATGGTTGAGTAATTTGTCTATTTCTGTTCCACACACAAGTTTATTTTGACTGGCAATGAAATAGGGGGTACTTACTACCCATACAATTTAAAGACACGACACGATTTCGGCATTAAAACAGTTGACATCTGGGATGTTTAACCGAATTTTTGGGTAGTTAATTGATGGCTAAATAAGCCCTCGTAGGTGTGCCACTCTCTCTCTAAATTTATATCAACAGGATGAGGGGTGGTTTGGGGGGGTTTTGAACGTGATTTTCGTGTAATTCAAACCGGAAATCAACCCTCACAACATCAACAACATAAATTGTAGCAGGCTGGCAATTTTTTTATTCGGTCACTTGAGGGGTGGCTTTTGGGGTTAGTTCTTGTACAAATATTTTAATGCTAAGTTGCGAATTTTAAACGAATTTTATTCAAAAAAAAATGTAAGTAACTGTCGGTTTTCTACTTAAATCGACTTTTATCGTTTTTTATCGCTAAATTATGATAAGAATACAATTTGAATATTTAATGGGGCCCATCTAGCTCCAAATCCGGCCCTGTGATAAATTGTAAATAAAACAACCATAGTTGATATGATTTTTATTATAATAATTCAATAATCAAGCTGGCTATGATAGCAACTGTCTTGCAATCATTTAAAAATCGTAGTAACCATAGTAACCGTTTAAAAATCATAGAAAGAGAAGTAAAATACAATCAAACTTACTATAGAAAGAGATGGATGATTTTTAACAATTGTAAATATTTTAGACAGAGAAGTAAAATATATCCGTACACAAGTTAGAAAGAGATAGACGAAGTTTCTTGTTTTTTGGAATTATTAAAAATCATAGTCTACTATGTTCTTTAATTAGTTACCTATAACGAATAAAATGACAATCACAGTAGTCTTGGAATTCATTTTAGTAGAAACAAATGAACATTTTTTAAAATCATAGTGGCCATAAAATTAAGATCAAACAATATTTGATTCAATTGTTTATATTCATAGCCTACTTATTAATTAATATAAAAATCATTAAAAATATTAGTCATTTGTTTCTACTTATAGTTATAATAAAAACTGATAAGAAACAATTGGAGAAAAAAAGAAAGTTCGTTTATTTTATCGAACAGGGGCCCATTTAACTCCCAATCCAGCCCTGTAATTAATAAACCATACAATCATAGTCGACATGATTTTTATTATAATTATTTAACCCAATTTGCTAGAAAGAGAAGCAAAATATAAACGAACATAATGTAGAAAGAGATAGACGATTTTCTTCTTTTTAAAATGGTATACAAATAAAAAATCATAGTAATCTTTGGATTGATTTGTCGAAACAAATGAATACAATTTCAAATATTTTAGACAGAGAAGTAAAATACATTCGTACGCAAGTTAGAAAGAGATAGACGAATTTTCTTGTTTTTTGAATTGTTCAAAATCATAGTCTACTATGTATTTTAATTATCTACAAAATAAATTAAAGCAGTCTTTGGATTGATTTTAGTGAAAACAAATGAACATTTAAAATCACAGTTTACTAGGTTATATTGACATAAAATACGAAAAATCATAGTAGCCATGAAATTAGAACCAATCAAATTGATTGTAACAAATGAAACGATCACAAATATATAATTCAATTGTTTTTATTCATAGCCTACTATATTATTATAAAAATTATTAAAAATATTAAATCTTCATTTGTTTAGACTTATAACAAAAATAGATAAGGAACAATTGACAAAATACTGTTTATTTTATCGCTAAATTGTAATAAAAATCCGACTTAAATGGGGCCAATTTAATTCTCAAACCGGCCCTGTTAACTGCACCAATTGTGCATAGTTGACATGATTTTTATTATAATAATAATTTAACGCAATAAAGTTGGCTATGAATAGACGATTTGAAAAAAAAAAATGACTGCAATAGAAAAAGATGAACGAAAATCAGATGAAAAATAAAAACAAAGTAGGTTTTGTACAGATATTCATTTGTTATTTTAAATAATACACGATTTAGTGTTATACTAAAATACGTGTCGGACAAAAGACGAAAAAAAAAACAAATGATTAGTATAATTAAAGTCAAAGTTGGCCGTGTATAAATATATGAAAATTATGTATGTCTACTAGATATATATATATGTTATTTATAAATATATCTGACGACCACCATTATAATATGATTAAAAAAAACTAAAAGCACCGTCTAAACGCCTATAGATATAATTTTATAAAGAGTTATAAATAAAAGCCAACTTTGTAAATTGTATCATTACAAGATATGTCCATGTCAAAGCCATCTAGATTCGTCGTCGTCGTCTACTTTAATTCCACTACTACAACGACGACGGCGACGCTTTTAGAAACATGGGCGTCCCGACGCCTATCACCCATCTCTATATACATTTCCATTAATTTCCACTTACATATAATTTAAATAGAAAACAAGAAAAATAGAACAACAAACGAAAAAGTGTCACATTTGTTTATCCATAGTCGACTTGTTTCATTTCTCCAGTCTCGATTCGATTTTGTTCCTTTTTTTTCGTGTTTGTTGTTCTTTTTTTAATAATTTGCCGCTCTTTAATGACACATTTAAAAACATTACAGCCAACTTGATACGAAAATAGAAACAACTTAAAGTAATCAAAATTGTTGCAACAAAAAACAAAAAAACAACAGAATAAGTTCAGGTGTTATTTACAGGAATTTCATCGACAAATCAAAATAACATTGAAAATTATAAAAATACAGCGCTAGTTGGCTGTGCTTTTATAACAAAAGTTGTAGCTTATTTCATTTGTTATAGTTTATATTTGTCGACAAATTGATAAACAAATGAAGTAAGCTACAATAACATAAAGTTGGCTATGTTTTTTGTAACTAGAGTCGTAGATTGGTTCTTACTTTATTTGTTATAATTTGACATTATCCAACAATTAATTGACAAATAGATGAAGTAAGCTACGACAAATCAAAAATACGGCCAACTATGATGCGATATAGCGCTTAAACACCCTGTATATAGGTTATGATAAATTTCACCATAGAGTTGGGCATTAGTTTTCGTAACTAGAGTCGTAACTTGGTTCATACTTTATTGAATTTGACGTATTTATGAATGAATTAAGCTACGACAAGACATGAGATAAAATCGGGTTGGATACTCACAATCAGTATAGATGATGAAAAAATTCACAACGCAATTGGCCTTGTTTTTTATGGTTAGAGTCGTAGCTTATTTCATACTTTATTATATTTGTTATAATGTAACGTATTTATCAACGAATTAATGAGCAGATGAAATGAGTTACGACACATCAAAAACTACTACTATAAATTGGGTTATTAGAGTCGTAGCTTGTTTCATACTTTTGCTATTATTTGACGCATAAATAGATGAATTAAGCTAAGACAAATCAAACGTATGGCCTACTATGAGTGTTGTACACTATATAGATGCTAGTTGGCCATGCTTTTTGTGATTAGAGTCGTAACTTATTTCATACTCTATTAAATTTGTTATAGTTTAACAAACAGATGAAGTAAGCTACGACAAATCAAATATATAGCATACTATGAGGTAAAATAGAGCTATATACTCACAATCAGTATAAATAATGAAAAAATTCACAATACAGTTGGCCTTGCTTTTTAGGACTAATGTCGTAGCTTATTTCATACTTCGTATCAACGAATCAATAAGCAGATGAAGTAAGCTAGGAGACATAAAAAACATAGCCTACTATGAGGTGATAATAAATTTCATCATAAAGTTGGCTATGACTTTGATTACTAAAGTCGTAGCTTGTTTCATACTTTACTACATTTGCTATTATTATGAATCAATTAACTAGTAGATGAATTAAGCTAAGACAAATCACTATTGGGTAAAATAGCGTTGTATACTCTGTATAGATGATGATAGTTGGCCATGTTTTTTGTGGTAAGAGTCGTAGCTTGTTTCATACTCTATTAAATTTGTTAGAGTTTAACAAACAGATGAAGTAAGCTACGACTGATCGAAAACATGGCCTACTATTTGATAAAAATACAGTTGTACACCCTGTATAATTGATGATGATTATTAGTTAGATTTAATGGAACGTGGAATATTTTGAAAACTTTTATTTTTAAAACTTTCCAGAAAAACTAGCCAGCGTGTGACATTTAAATTAATTACATCGATTAGTTGCGTGTGTGTGTGTGTGTAAATGGGTGTTTTTCTCGTTTAAATTTCCACAATTTTCTCAATTTTCCGTAATTTTTAGGTTATGGTAGCGAAATTACAACAACAACAACAACAACATCGAGTCTAGATTGTTTAAATTTAATTGTCCAAAGCATAACGACGAATCGAAAACAAGACAATGAACCAACATAATTTAAATTTAATTTATTTCAATTTGTTTAATTTGTAGATGAATAAAATCAATATAGAAAATTTTTAGGTTATATCGGAATCGAATTGAACCCAATCCGGACCTGTCTTTTCCACAAAAAACCACAATTAACCAACTTTATACAACAATTAATCAACAAATAAACAATTCTCTCGATAATTCACAATTTTTATTGGTTTTTTAATAAATTAAATTAGCGAAATTTCGAGAAAATTAAAAAATTATAAAAAAAAATTAAACGTAACGTATAAACTTAATTTTAAAGAAACGTTGACATCGGCGCCGTGGCTTAGTTGGTTAAAGCGCCTGTCTAGTAAACAGGAGATCGTGGGTTCGAATCCCACCGGGGCCTCTCTTGAACCACAAATTTTTCCATAATTTTATTGAATTTTTATTTAAAAAATAAATCTTATCTTATCGAAAACCAACAATTCCAGGAATTTTCTATTGTGGTTATCACAAAAAAACAATAAAATAATAAATATGAGAAATACCGATGAATCAAGTCGCCTATGGATTATCCAATAGAATAAAACAAATAAACGATAATTGTGGCAACACTGCCGATACGTGACTGAATTTTAGTGGTAATCTAGTCGGCTGTGTATAGTGACGTAATTCCAAAATTAACCAAATGATTTCTAATTAATTAAATTAATTAAGAAATCAATTAATTCAACAGTATTATTGTAGAACAATTGTTTTGATAATTTGGAAGACTTGATTAATTTATAATGGGCCAACATGTATCCAGGACCGATTTCGAATGGGTGTACACCGAGGAGCCCCATGCTAGCCGGCGTAAACTGATTTTAGGTTAGAAATTCAATTGTTTCAAATTTTGAAGGTTATAATTAATCTATAATTTGGATTTTATTAGAAAAATATCCACAAATTAAGAAATTATTCGGTTACGATCCGAATTTCAAATGGATCGTCACCGGTATGGTTCTAATACAATTTCTAATGTTATTTGTAATGAAAGATCGATCATGGCCAACTATAATTCTAATCGCTTATTGTTTCGGTGGTGTTATCAACCATTCATTGATGTTAGGTAAGATAACAAATGAATAATCGTCTAGGAAAAAAACAATAATTTTCATATCGTTATCTAGCAATCCATGAAATATCACATAACCTAGCTTTTGGACATTGCCGGCCTTTAGCGAATCGTTTATTTGGTTTCTTTGCCAATTTACCAGTGGGTGTGCCGTTTTCGGTTAGTTTCAAAAAATACCATCTAGAACACCATCGGGTAAGTTATTAAATTTGTCAAATCAACATAACTATGATTGTTCTAGTTAGATGTAGCGCTATAAACGAAACGTCAAGTTAACTCGATTAAGTTCAATTAGACGGGTAATTGTTCAAATTTGAAATCATAGTCGACTGTGGTGGATGAATAAATCAACATTACTATGATTGTTATAGCTAAATATAGCCCTATTAACTTGATTAGTTTCAATTATAACAACAGTTCATATTTCAAATCAAAGTCAACTATGGTGGATTAATTATGAACAAATGCCAATACAATTTCAACTCATAGTTGGCTATTTTTATTGTATATAGTCGTAGCTTATTTCTGTCAAGGAAACAACTGAATCAAGCTACGATATTACGTCTCAAAAACATAGCCAACTTTGAACTAGTTTTCCAGACTTGTTTTAATCTTTTGTTTGTTTTTTGTTTTTTTTTTTGTTTTAGTACCAAGGTGATCCGATTAAAGATACAGACATCCCAACATATATTGAAGCGAAATTATTCTGTACAACATTTGGTAAATTTATTTGGGTGATTCTACAACCATTTTTTTATACATTACGTCCGGTTATAACCTATCCAAAATCACCAACTAATTTAGAAATTATCAATACAATCATCCAATTAATTTTTGATATTGTTGTTGTTTATTATTTTGGTAAGTCAACGAAATTACAATGATAATTCACCATAAAGTTGGCTATGATTTTACTAACGTTAATGAAAGTCATGGCCAACTATATTGGTGATATTTGTATACAATATGGCGGCCATTTATAACCTAAAATTTTCGTTAAATTTTATAATTAGGTGGCCGTGTTTTGGGTTATTTGATATTAGGTTCGGTAATGGCAATGGGTCTACATCCTGTAGCTGGTCATTTCATTAGTGAACATTATATGTTTAAAAAAGGTTATGAAACTTACAGTTATTATGGTCCATTAAATTGGATAACCTTCAATGTTGGTTATCATAACGAACACCATGATTTTCCATATGTACCCGGATCACGATTACCGGAAGTAAGTTCATTATATACAAGATGTGTCGAATTTGTAGTTGGCCTTGATAACATCATGTCTTAGATTGATTCGAATTGTGCTACAATGATTTGCACCATAGTTGGCCATGGATTTGACATTTGTTATGAAGGTTATAAAATTCTAACCTATAATTTTTTATTTGACATTTATTAGTATAAAAAATAATCCATGGCCAACTACGGTGTGCTGGTATGGAAAGGTTATAAAATTCTAACCTATAATTTTTTTTAGGTTAGACGAATCGCACCGGAATTTTACGAAAATTTACCACAACACAATTCATGGAGTGGTGTTCTATACGATTTCATTATGGATCCGGATGTTGGACCTTATGCTAGAATTAAACGAAAAGTCTACGGATTGGAAACGTAATTAAACCAAAATTTGCTATAAATAAATTATTATTATTATTAATTTTTTTTAAAATTATACTCCCATATAAGTACACAATTGTAGGCTATGCCTTGATAATATAGTGTCGTAGATTAGTCCATATTCCAATAAAATCATGGCCAACTGTTACTAAAGTACAATAGCGTTACATTATTGTACACAGTGTACTACAGAATTCTTATAGTTGGCCATGACTAGTAAATGTCAAATGACAAATGAATCAATCTACGACAATACACTAAACCATAGCCAACTATTGAATTCGCCTAGTACATTCAATATAAAATCACAATTGAAAGGAACTACAAGCCCACCTAATTATAACACGTTACAATAATTCTAATATCTACTTTAACACCTGGAATTACACGATATTCGTGTAATTTGAGGGTTTAACTTTTGGTTAATTAAAACAAAAAAATTACACCTAATCCATTCAATACCTAATTTAACAACTATATGTCTCGAATTATACGATATTCGTGTAATNATATGTCCCGAATTATACGATATTCGTGTAATTTGAGGGTTTAATTTTTTGGTTAATTCTAATAATCTAATACGTAATGCCCCGAATTACACGATATTTGTATAATTTGATGGATTTTTAGTGAATCTCATCTAATTCTAAATTTTTATCGTTGTTATCCTTGATCGAAGAAAGGTTAGAAAACAACGGGTCTTTTACAACACGACATAACTTATTTAACACGTTATTGCCGTAATTATTCAAATACAAATCAAGGGTGGCTGTGCAGTTTGTGGATTAACTGCACTGAACACTTCGTGTACAAAATTGATTTCGTGTTAAATTTGGCGAGATTAGACGAAAATTACACGGATTGGGAATTAAACTAAAATCAATATAAATAAATTATTATTAATACAATTATAATTATACTCCCATATAAGTACACAATTTGACAACGATAATTCACCACAATAGTAGGCTATGTCTTGATTATACAATGTCGTAGATTAGTTCATACTCTACTATTCAATAAAATAGTACAGTAATGTCAAATCAAGTATGAAATAAGTCACGAGATACGTTACTAAATGTGGTGAATTGGCGTTTTATTATTGTACGTATTATTATAGTTGGCCATGACATATGAATTAATCTACGACATTAAACCAAACCATAGCCAACTATTAAATTCCTCTAGTACATTCAATATAAAATCACTATTGAAAGGAACTCTAGAAACCAATCTAATTATAACACGTTAAGTACAATAATTCCATCTAATACTCATTATTACAACTATATACCTCGAATTACACGAAAATCGTGTAATTCGAGGGTGTTATTTCTTTTGGTTAATTTAACATAAATCTCACCTAATATTTCATCTAATACTTATTATAATTAAGTCCTTCAAATTACACGAATATCGTGTAATTACACGATATTCGTGTAATTTGAGGGTGTTTATTTGGTTAATTTAACGAAAATCTCAGCTAATATAATTCCATCTAATGCTTATTATAACACCTAGATCCTTCAAATTACACGATATTCGTGTAATTTGATTGTTTTTAAGTGAATCTCACCTAATATTAGACGATTCTTTCAAACAATTCATTTCAAAATCTTTATTATTGTTATCTAAATTCAAATTTGGTCGATTTATTTGATTAAAACTACTCAAATTTGATGATTTATTAGAATTAGTGATCGGAGTACACGGAAGACTATTATAACACTGATCGTACGGTAGATCGGCAATATTGTTAAACGATGATGATGAATCGTGTTGTAAACTGGTTGTTGGTGGTAAACTCTGGAAAGTATCATCATCATCATCATCATCATCGTTATCGTTAATTGAGGGTAGACTAGAAAACGGTGGATCTTCTACAACACGACATAATTTATTTAACACGTCGTTATTATCGTTATTTGTTGTTACTTGTTCAATATAAATTTCGGTTTTGTTAATCGAGGGTGGATATGGTGTTTGTGGACTAGCTGCCGATTTATAATCCGATGTTAAAATCGGCCATTTCGTGTCCAAATTGATCTCGTGTTCAATTTGACGATATTTCAACTTTTTACCCATCGCCTCCAATTGGTATTTTTTAAACACGAAATAATCGATAATAATCTGTTCGATAAAAATACTTAATACGAAATTAACAAGAACGTAAATCAGGAGAATTAACCTAAAATTGAAATCTTCCGGTAGGATTAATTCGAAATAATCGATAAGAAATTGTGCCGGTTCTAGTGTTAAATAGATCGAAAATAGTGTTGTTAGAATTGCTGCAATTATTAAACCGTAATTGGTAAAGATACTTTTACGATAGGGTGCACCCTTCGAGAACACGATTGCTAAGATGATATATTGGAAACTGGATACGGTGAAAATCGTGTAATTCTCGACACATGCAACTTCCTCATCATCATCGATATCTTTATGTACGAACGGTATAAACCACGGTTGTGATTGTAGATGAAAATAGGCGCTTATTTGTACACTGATCACTAATAACATTTGTAATAAGAGGGATAATATGGGACTTAAACTAATTAGACTACTCAATGGTGTTTCTTTAACTAATTTCCCTCGATATGTTTTAGTACGGCCGAAAAAGAATGCAAATATCGATATAATAAATAGATCAATATATAAAAATTCCATATCGGTTAAATTCGAATCAATACTGTATAAAATTAACACGCTAACAAATTGACATAAACTATATGCTGCCATATATTTGAATATACCAAATGATGTTACTAAAGCAGCACGTCCTTCTTTGATTATATCCAATACACAAGTTATATTGGGATTTTTCGATGTAAATGGACTGGCAACACTGGATTCAGCTTCCGATAATGAGATTCCTGTATGGGCTGCTTTTAATGCACCACAATCATTGGCACCATCACCGCACATTGCTAGAAATATTAAACATAAATTCAAATTTAGCGCCTAAAATATCTACGAAACATAACGCCATCTAGTAACAATCCAAATTGGCTGGAAATATTCAAGATAAATTCAAATTTAGCGCCTAAAACAGCTTGGTAATCTAAACGCCATCTAGTTGGCTAACTAAACACAAATCTTTCACATTGATACTTCCGCATATTAAACGCTAACACAACAAATTTTGCTAACAATTTTAAATTTGGTGCCTAAAATATCGTCGAAACATAACACCATCTAGTTGGCAATCCAAATTGAGAGCTTTCATATTGAGACTTCCGCATATTAAACGTTAACACAACAAATTTTGCTAACAATTGTAAATTTAGCGCCTAATACAAGTTCTAAACATAACGCCCTCTAATGGCTACCCAAATAGAATTTTTTCACGCCGATACTTCCGCAATGTCAACGCTAACACAACAAACTTTGAAAAAATAAAAATAAATTTGGCGCCTATAACAATTTCTAAACATAACGCCCTGTAGTCGCTATTCAAAANCGCCATCTCTGAATCATCAATCTAATTTCAAAAATTAAAAGATCTTCCGCCAATTTTACGTTAACGTAAATTAGAAACATAAAACTCCAATGATCTCATCAAATTCTACTCTTGTAGATCATCCGCAACGAATCGTTAACTTACCGATACAAGTATAATAATTTACTAAGTTTACGTATCTATGCGTAAATGTAAATTAGCGCCATCTACTAGTCGTTATTTTAATTTAAAAAATTTAATGGATCTTCCAACGAAATTACGTTAACGTTAATTTGTAGACAAAGATGAAAAGAAAACGTAAACTCACCAACACAATGGCCCAAATTTTGTAATTCTTGTACCAATTGTTGTTTTTGTTCCGGTGACATACGTGCATAAATTGTACCACGTGTAACGACACGTGCCAATAAATCCGGGTAATAATCTTTAATTATACTCCATACTTTACCAGTTATAGCAAAACGATAATTATTATAATCATTATTATTATTATTTTTGATAAAATTTTCATTTGTTTTCATATCAATTATCGTATGTGTTTGTGTTTCAATTGTTTCCATACTTAGAATACTGGCTGTATCTGTCATTGTTGTTGTAATAATTGATGACGTATTATTTATTATTGGTGATTTTTTATTTGTTGTGTTGGCTAAAGTGAAATACAATTGTGGTGGATTATTATTATCATTATTGATTGTAATGACACTTTGGCCATTTGTTATAATATCGCAATCTTTGGCAACACTGAGAGCTGTCAAAATATTATCACCTGAAATTTGAGGTTATTAATGGCGGCCCTACTATTTATAATAACTCAATTGGCTATGCTTTTTTTTACTAATCTACGTCATTTAATGAAATCATAGCCAACTATAGTTGATAGAATTACCTGTAACCATTATAACACGGATATTGGCCTCGTTTAACACTTGTATACACGGATGTGTATCGGCTTTTAAACGATTCTCCAATACAATTAGACCAAGTAGTGTTAAATCGATTTCGATAGCCTCCCGTTGGATTTTATGGATTTTAGCATAGGACATTTTCTTTAATTCCTTATGGGCTATCGCTATAACACGGTAACCATCTTGGGTGTAATTTTCGAGTACATCATGGAAATCAGATGGTACCGTATCCGGATTAACGAAATTCAACAACATCTCCGGTGATCCTTTACAATAATATTCGAATGATTTACCATTTAATTTCCTTATAATAACGCCCATACGTTGAGAACTACTGGAAAATGGAAATTCACGGATTATGCCGATTTGCAATCCATTATTGAATTCATCATCATCATCATCATCGCCAATATCACCAACATTTAGGTTATTATCGCCGCCATCTTTGTTGGTAATCGAATTGAGGTTAGTTTTTTTCGGTGGTTTCAATACAGTCGGGAATATCATATCGAATTTGTTATTATCGGCAACATCGTATTCTTCAATTAGCCATTTTGTACTTTCGAACATTTTCAAATCTAATGGATCACCAACAATTTGTTTATCAATTATTGTTAATGAATGGCATGATACTAAACCACAAAATAATTTATTATTTTGTGGTAATTGATCAATATGTTTGATTGGTGTATGGAAGTTTTTATCGTAAATTGGTACAACACATAATAAATCTAAACCATCTTCTGTTAGTGTACCAGTCTGTAAAAAAATAGATAATACCAGTAGAAATAACCTCAAAAAAGTATATCCTCGATTTACACGGTTCTAGTTTATACGATTTTACGATATACAAATAGAGGGTAGCTAGTGTCAATTTCGGAAAAATGGAAGAAGGAACAATAAAGGGTGTAGAAGAAGGGAGGAGGGAGTGTGAAGAAATCGAATTGAAAAAAAAAGAACCCCGAAATACAAAGAATAAAGGAGAAATTAGAAATAAGAGCAATCACGGAGAAAGAGA
The DNA here is from genome assembly GCA_013841185.1 of Hycleus phaleratus. Taxonomy (NCBI): domain Eukaryota; kingdom Metazoa; phylum Arthropoda; class Insecta; order Coleoptera; family Meloidae; genus Hycleus; species Hycleus phaleratus. Next base: position 270 of record JACDRP010000418.1, on the reverse strand, counting down.
GAACACAATTGAAAGGATATGAGAGAGAAAAGATGAGATAAAAAGGGACAAAAATGAGAATTTGAAAAGAAAGAAGGAAATATAAAAGTGTAAAGATGGATTAGAATGAAAGAAGAAAAAAAAAGTGAGATTGAGATAGATGAAGAAAAATAAAAATTAGAAATAGAAGAATATAGAGAGGTGAAATGAGAGGAAAGAAGACACAAGCAAAAGAAATAGAGAGATAGAGAGAAACCGAGACAGATTGGGAGGTAAAGAAAAAAGAGGCAA
>JACDRP010000417.1:0-51524 GCA_013841185.1 Hycleus phaleratus | reverse complement strand
AATGTATTGGATTGTGTCAGAATTGTAAGAGGTTTGCAGTATTGAGGAAAGTAATCATAAATTTCCCTGGTAAGCCATAAATTGTTTAGAAATATGAGAAATTTGATTGAATGTAGAAATTGTAAGTTTTCCTTAAAATCTAATTCTAACCATTACGAATTGATATTTTGTAGAATTATTTGCCATATTATCGAGAACTTGATTTGAAATTTCGCCTGTTTAGATTAGTGTTGGTTTTTCGCAAAAATTCCCGTAAAAAATTGCGGATTTGTATCGAAATTATTGTTAAAAACTCACCATTCGGACTTCTGCTTCACCAAAATCGCTACAAAAGATACAATACAGGATTAGTAGTTGAAAATGAATAAAACAATAAGTCTACCTACCCGTACAAAGGGATGAAACTAGAATTTTCCAGATTTCCACTAAACACTTCGCCACTAAATTGAAGAAAAATCAATAAATCGCGAACTCTATGAGACACTCTGTATAAACGTTGTTTTGTTTTGATTTAGTAAATCACTTTCAACACACCACTATCACTATTAATTAATAAAATCACCGAATTAATTAATCGCGCCTATTTAATTAACGATTCGATTTAATTTCAACGATTTCATATCACATTACCGCCGATAAAACGCTCACCTAAAGGTCATTGACCTGATTGTTGTAAAACTGAATACACCCCGAATAATTTTCAACGTTTATATTTCAAATTTTCACTGGTTTAAATTGAAATTTTCACGATTAAATTGGCGAAAATCGAGGACTAGAACGAACTAGAGGAAAACCCGATGGAAATTCACAAATTATTGAAAATTTTTCCACTCTTTTATTAACCCATTTTCAACACACCACTATTACCAATTAATTAATTAAACGGTTGATTAATTAATCGCGTTTATTCAATTAGAAATTCGATTTAATTCCGCCGACTCCATATCACGTTATCGTTTACAAAATGGTCATCTAGGGGTGATTGACCTGATTGTTGCAATCATCAATGCACCCTAGATTTTGAATCGTTCCCGTTATTTTCACCAATCATAGTCTTATTTACGCAATTATAATTAAAAGGAATATTGATGAATCGATTATTAATTAATTTGAATTAACGAGAATGTCTTATCTTAAAAGATCAACTGGAAAAATCTACCACCGGAAACAAGATAACGCTCATATTGCAACAATGAAACAATTGCCTATCTATCGTTAATTTCTAGATGGCGCTGAATTTTTCCCTATTTATTTACAATCAGACAATTTAATAATACAATTAATTAAACTAATTTCAATTGTATTTAATTATCCAATTTTAAATCTATCTAATTGTAAATAGAATTATTTTTTTTAAGTCGATTTAAATTAAAATAAATTGCCAGCTAATTGCAGTAACATAGTCGGCTGTGATACCCCATGAGCCTCTGTTTTGATTTTCGTTTTTTCCGCCCGCCATCTTAATTTCCGTGTTGATGTCCTGGCGTGGTAGCAGGACCGCGAATCCGGGAGTTTTTCCTAAAATTTTCCGTATTTTCGTTAAAATCTCCTGTTTTTTTTTTAATTTTCCAATAATTAATTGTGTTAAAGTGAAATAGTGTTGATGTAATTGTTGGTGATCTGAATGATCGGTCAGTTTGTGGATGTTTCCCCGTGTACGCGAGTCCGGTGAGTACAAAAATTACGAATTTTCCTTAATTTTCCCGGTAATTCAGTAATTTGCGGTATAAACGTTGATTTAAAAGGCAAATTTCGTGGATTGTGACAATATTAGGGTGTATTATTGCGCTTATAAGTTGTTTATACTTGGGTACATAGTTCGTAACTTGGTTCAGTCGCTAATTTGGTGGTATTTTAATTATTTTCTAATCATTTTAATCTTGAGGTTTCATTTCGATCTACTTTGTGTTGAAAAATCGTACATCTTCTGAAGGAATGATCTAAGAACTAAACTACGGTCCTACGTCCTTGAATTCATTACGTAGATAATACCCAATATAGTGATAATATCCAAGAATTTTTACATTCATTTTCAAATAATTTAAAAGGCAAATTTCGTGGGATATGGCAATTTTTAGGGGGCATTATTGACCTAGTAGTTGCCTATACCATGTGTGCCACGCTATTTCTCTTCGCAGTAGCCTATGACTTTGAGAACGTAGGACAGCTTCTTGATTCAGCTTAGTAATCTGCATTACCGACATTACCGAAACAAGAAGATGTCGGTAATGTAGATTATTTAGTTGAAACAAGAAGCTGATCTACGTTCACAAACTCATAGGCTACTGCGAATAGGAATAGCGAGGCACACACGGTACACTTGTATACGCTATATCGTAGATTGGTTCAGCTGCTAATTTTTTTGTTAAATATACTGATAATTGTGCAATATTTTAAATTTATCCAATAATTTTCCAATCATTTTAACTTTCAGGCCCTATTTCATCTACATTTTATTGTTATGTCTTGAAAAAATCGTATATCCCATGCTTACAGTTAAAGTATGAACCAAGTACGCTCCTACGTCCTTAAATTCATCACATAGATGATATTCTTGTAGTATTTTATGCTATTTTTAAAATAAATTTAGTGTAAATTTTCAATATTAGCGACATATTTGTGTAATTTTGTGGAAAATTTTAACTACTGAAGGAAAAAAATATGAAGATATTGGCGGTTTTGTCTTCATCAAAATGAGGGGAAAATATTAAATAATGGCACACCATTTTCGGGGAGAATTTGTTAAACTCTTTAAACTTTGATTGTTTTTCCTATAAGACTTTTCCTTTTGTGTATGTACTTATACTGTACCCAATTTTCCGATAAAAGATGTCAATTTCAAGCATCACTTAGAAAAGTAATTTGACCGAATATGCACTTGATAAACATCTTATATCATTCTGTCAAATCCAAGTTAAGTACATCTGTCAAAAATGATAAATATACTAAAAGTTCCTTGGTCAGGATAAGAGGTTCTTTTTATATATTTAACGAAACGTAATCTTTCGATAGGTTTAAATTAATTTTGAATTTCTCACTTTTTCCAAATTATACAATTTATATTGCAACAGTTTAAAATCATGACTGTGTAAAATTATCGATTATTATTGATTTTCTAAAAATGATAAAATTTTAATAATACCAATAATGGTTTGATACTAGAGATAGATCGATGAATTTTCCATATAATTTTGAAATTTCACTTCTTGGATTCATCCCTCAGGCAATTCATTACATGTTGAGGTTAAATTCAGCACGAATAGTATTAATCAGGTCCGGTTTAATTTTACGTTCGATCCTATCTAAATGTTATCAGCGTGTTTGCGTGTTATTATTATATTTTATTATAAAAAACAACATAAATAAATAAACGAAATTGAATTGATTTTATTTAAAACTATTTTTAATTAAATCGTATCGATGATTCTAAATTTGAGTAATATTAGAACATTAATGATAAATTTTTGTTAGGGTAGTATTTTTTGATATGTACAACTATACCTGTATAGTTAATGTGCCTTTCAGACACGGCAGCATTATTATCAGCTAGTTTTAAATTCGTCAACGCCCTTAAATAGCGTGCAACTTGACATGAAGTAAATGATAACATTGTGCATAATGTTAACGTACCTGATGTGAATTAAGCGTGTTGGATATCTATAGTCCATTCATTCAAATAGTTGTATTGCGTAAGAAGAAGAAAAAGTTATTCTATTACGAACAAATTCCCTATTGAGGAATCGGAAATTTCTTATCATGATTGATTTTCTTTCATTTAGAATAGTAGGAATTCATCAATTCTGATACAACAATAGATAAAATATTAGAAAATTAATAATATCAGATAAACAGGTGTCATATAATTTGATGTGTTTATTGAAATTTTTATAATAAATAGCATTAGTAGTAGATACAATACCCAAATCGAAAGCAAAAGAAAGAGAAAAATCAATTAAGAATAAGAAATTGTTTATTTTATCAATGATCAACCACCCACGAAACACCCTGTTGTATAGTCTAGACATACACCCAACTACCATCCAAAGATGGTCCATCTTGATACAATATTACCAAGACAATAGGTCTATTTAAACTTTACGTTTTTTCTATATTATCAATTTCTGTTGTCTCCAAACTTGATTTTCACAGGAACCTAACGCAACGATTTTTCCTGGAAATTGATACCAAATAGAATGCAATATAGCGTGGGTAGTTTGATTTAAAAACAAATTCATATAATTAAAACAAAACAACTTGTAATTACTCAAAACTATTATTAACACTTTTGAACCAACTGTTAAAATCCAATGAGAAATTGATAATATCGTAACTGAAAGATAAAAAAAAACAAGAGAGGATAGAAACAATAATCGATTTGGGGTGTAATCAATTGGTCGTTTAATTTGATATTGAAAAGACCAGTTGTGTGTAGACGTACAAATGGAGATCTAATTCAATTTTAATTACAAGTTCAATTTAATTGTTTTTAATAATTAAAAACACCCGAAAAAATGATTGAATCATGTCTACAGCGCCATCTTTACAGAATGTAGTTTAACTAAATTATCTGTAAAGTTACCTGTAACGTTTCTTCTTAATAATTCTCTTGCTTTAACCGTTTAAAGTGTTGCCTGTATTATCCGAAAATTATCTCTCTCTATGTTATTTGATATTGTGATATAATGAACATGCAAGTTTGAAACTTGACCCTCTAATTTACAAAATACAATCGTATTTGATTAAGTTTAACTCTCTTTCTCTATTATCCCTTCACACCACCACCATTTGCATAACTAACTATGAGATAACTAAGCTAAAATTTCAGATAGAGATTTGTATTTAAGCTCTTCTGCTGCTATGGGCACTTTGTCTGTTTATTTTGTTTTAATTCACTATTACGTTTAGTCTAGGAAGAGGGTTTTTCCACTCCTATAAATGTTGTTTATATGGGAATACAACGTACACATGTTGTAATCGCACAAGGTTTATCGTAAACGAATTGGAAATGTTCATGGAAATCCAACTTGAATCCAATATAAAGAAAATAATTTTAATACAGATCTAAATTATTCTACTGGGGTTATATTGGAAAACTTGATTAATAATTACATAGATCTAGGCCCGTGTCGAATTACAAATGCGGAGAAATTTGACATATTGTAGACAGATGTCTAACTAGAGTTGAATTGATTGACTTTAATATTGACTATTATATGTAGTTTTAGCAAGAATTGAATGACTATTTTTAAAATTCTACTTTATAATCTTTTTAATAAATAAATAGTAAAAACATATGCACAACACATTGAAATTTCCTAGTATATAATTCAAAATTTCAAAAGCCATTTTACGCTGAAATCAACAGTTATTATGCAATAAGTCGTTGAGATTTTGTTGGAAAAGCTGTCAACTCAAACAGAAATGCTTGAAGCTTTTCAACTGATTTCTTATTGTTTTAATTTCTAACGAAATAACGTTACTGCTCATATTTATTTAAAATTGCATAATCGTCAAGTTTAAAGTAATAAAATTTAAAAATTAAGAAGGGTGTCTACAGTTTTGTCACTTATTACCGGTAATAATCCCTATATTATGTTTTCATGATAACAAGTGTTAATGTTGCTGTTCTAGGAAGGTTTTACTGTGACTTTTTATGATTCGGCTACCCTTTATACGCATAGAAATACAACGATTTATCCTCTTTATAGCATTCATTTTCATAAAATTTTTATTTAAAATACAGTTTTCATTTTCTGTTAAGCCGATGGAAAAATTAGACATTCTTTCCACGATGTTAACTAATTTTTAATTAATGGCAACATGGAGATGTTAAATTGAAACATTCCAAAAGATTTTGAAGTAAAGTTTTGTTCCAATCGGTTACAATCATTAATTATAACGAATTGGTTTATATTTAAAGCAGAAAAATTCCTGCCACAACAATTAATTTTAGTGTTCCTGTGGTTTGTCATAAAATACTTTCTAACAAAATAATGAAAAAACCATCCAGGTTTTGCTTCTTTTGTGGCGTTTTTTTTTTTCTTTTGACTTAACCACAAACAAAAATCAACAAATATCAATTAGTTTGCCATGTTGACAGTGAACTGAAAATAAGACTCGTAAGTACTCCAATGTAGAACATCACTACAAGTTAAATTTGTCACTTTAATGGTCTCTATTTAATTTATTGTCAGCTGTTTGGTTTGGTTAATAAAAGAACAAAACAGTAATAGAATTGCCGCTATACATACATCATTTTTTTCTTGCTATAATTAAAAATGAAATTTATTTCAAAATATATGTGTGTGCATGTTTTATGTAGTGAGAAATGGGTCGTTTTGAAATAGTGACAAATTAGTTTAGATGATGTATTTATATATAGTTTGTTGTTGTTTTTTTAAGTTTAAACTCTTTCTATTTTCAATTCAAAGGAAGTATGTAATGATATAAAAATGTCTTTAGAGTTTATTTTTAAATATTAGATGAATATAAGACTCCAAATTTATATTTATCGTATAAATGAATAGATTTTCCTAGGGAATTCGGCAAGATATTCCTGTTACAAAACAGTTTTAAAAACTAATTTGTTTCTGTTAGATGGAATTTTTCAATAAATAACAGATTTTCCAACATAAATTACCCTAAAGAAATAGACGACAAATTTCTTGGAATGGTGATTATCTCTTTAATATAACCACAGGGACCGAATTATTATTTTCGTGTGCAGCTACTAGTCGTAAATCAGGATTGCTATAAATTGAATTCTTAACGAGTAAGACACGAAAATAGAAATTTTATTAGTCCTGAGAAAATTAGCAGTCAAATGTATTCGTTTCTTTTCCAACCAACTAGGTATTGCTCAAACAAATACAAATCGAAACATTTACTTTTTAAATTTTATTCAAGCTTAAATTACAAAGGGTGATAATTAAATATTGATAGAACATTATCTTATATTTACCCCCTTTGGTCTTTGCATCTGCCTCTTGAAAATTTAATAATTTGCTTGAAAATGAACGAAATTACATGAAACGTAGTATCAATTCATTTTGCATATCCATCACATTTCACATTTACATAAACATTAGATATTCAAAGGGGGTGTAAAAAATTTAAATAATCAAGATGTGAAATAGCGTCCATGTCTCAACTAAACACAGAAGTTGAGGGCAAAAAAGTGTTGTGCACATGGAAATTGAAAAGAAACTCTACATCTCTGATGTCTACTGACATTTGGGAATACTTTTGCATATTTTTAATGGACATTTTAATATTTATACATTGCAAGAAGAGAGACAAGTTTGTAATACAAATCAACCCCCTTTCTTACATGTAGATATGTAAAATATAAATAGGTATAAAAGAAATTCGAACCAATTGTCTAATTAATGAGACAAATTGAATTCTACAAACGTTCTATGAGTAAATTTAATCAACTCTCATGATGCTCATACTAGTCTCTTTGTGGTAATGTGCCGCCTATTTTCGAAAAAACAAAGCAACCCTTTATCCGTTTGCCTAATTAATTAGCGACAAATCCATAGTTTCTCTATTCACAACGACACAATTCATTATTGATTCCTCTAATACCCATAAGGCTTTTTGGTGTTTTTATCTTTATTGTTATCTTTACAACATTGTCATAAATCTTTGCAAATCCCGACAATTGTAAATATAACCCCTTAAAGTTCCCCATGTAATTAAGCTATTGCCTAATTTTCGGTCTGCACAATGACTGGCCCAAGGATAGAGAAGTGCAATAATCATATCCTACATTTAGCAATTAGCCAACGACTGTCTAGTATCTACAGCTGTTTTGGGTAAAAGGGATTACTATAGAGAGGAAGTATACCCTAGCAATTTCACTCCCTTATCCCTAGGGGATAGTGTGATGTTGGCATCAAGACTCTTTAGTTAAGCCGTTGATATTCTCCTAATTTTCTGGACTTGCTCTCTAATATTACTAAAGGGAGATAATAATAAATGATTAATATTTTGTACATATGTACAGTTTATATGTTATTTACTATTATTTGACAAGCGATTTGAAAAATATTTCCAGGATTTATAGGGAGGTCCTTGAAAATCATTTTAACAAAATTTGAACCACGTAGTTCATTTGCAAATTGGTCAAAAAACGTTCGTTTTAGATAATGTTGCAGTTTATACATGTAAAATGCACATCACTTTTTTTTCATTTTTCTCCATCGCATTCCGAAATAAATGAAAAAAATCAATACTCATTCTGAATAATTAAACATGTGTAAATGGTTTTTGAAAAAAACTACATCTTTTGAACAACTTTCAAATGAGCTACAAAGCTCAAATTTTGCTAAAGTGACTTTAGGTACTCTCCTGTAACTCTATAATTTTTTTAAATCTATGTACGCTTAGCTGAGTATAGCTAACAATAAGTATAATGATATCGCCGTATAGCCTAAAGTCTAAATAAATGAGTACAAGTATAGCTTTGGGGATTGTTGCGTTGTTTACTTTTTTATATTCATTCACAAAAATTTGGAATATAAGCAGAATACAATTATCGTCAACAGATTAAAGCTTTCCATTCTTCAATTTTCCAGTCTAAAGCTATAATTAAGACCATGCGTACAACAGTTATAATTAGAAGGTAATTATAGTGGAAAGGCAGGAGAATATAACATGCAATTCGATATGTAGTATTAAAGAGAGGATTGAGAAAAGGGGGTGTTTGTTACTTATAAAGATCAGATAGCGTGAATATTCTCCCTCTAGTAATAATAACAAACTAGATTTGGTGTTCTAGATTTTGGGAAAATTCTAATTTAGTTGACAGCAGACTACAATGTTATTTATTCAACGGCACTACAGTATCAATTTTCTTAATGATTTTAAATACAATTTTAGTTTGACAGAGTCATCTACCGATTAAAAATTTAACTATTAAACTTAAAATATAGGAAACTAGCAATATATCAGTCCTGCAAACTATTTTATAATTTTCCTGCGACAAATCTCTTTCACTTCATAATCTCCTACTATTGGGAAGGTACAAAATTTTACCAACTGCGGTAGTCTATACAGTGAAGAAAAAGAAGCCACATTAGTTTCTTCTATTCGACGACAACTCTAAAATTAATTGGATTTTCCCAACTATTATTAGTTTTTTTTTTGCTTTATCTTAACAAAAATCATAATTATATATTGGATTTTTATAAATTTTCTCTTTACAATTGAGTTTTTAGAAAATTGATCAAAAATCTAACTAAAATTTGCAAAGGTGACGGAAAAACTTTTAGTTTTGGGTCGAAACTGATTTCTAGACGAGAAAATTCCCATAGATACGTTCAAAATTCTGTTCTCCTGTTGGCTCGACTATCTAAAACTCTTACTTCACACGTGCTTATCATTCTTTGAATTTTCCGAATGGCATGCACCTACCTGTAAGGTCAACAAAATCTTTTCAATTGAATAGAATTTTCCAGTATTTTTTTCATAATATAAAGTAATCGTTTCTGGAAGGTTAAACTAACCACTACTATTAATTAAATATTTAATAATCATCATTTTGTGGTAATTATTCAATTTTAATCAGTAAATTTATTTTCCAATCATTATTCATATCTAATTGTAAGTGATAATCTAACGGAATTAATCTTTTAATTTCCTGTATTTTCCTGGGAAATGATATACGAAATATGATTTTTATATTAACCGAATGAGATAAAAGGGTTGAAAAGGGTAGTTTAGATTATTTTAGAGTGCCATCTATTGTATAAAAACTGAAGGTACTGTTGGAGATTTCTAGTTTCCACAGTTGGGATTACATGTTTCTGTATTTTCAAATGTATATACACCTGTATTGTTTGAAATGTCGGTAACAGATGTCTCTGCCCTCTAAAAATAAGTATACACAAAATGAATTATTAGTTCTAATTATGATTTTTAAATTTTATATAGTCTTTATTGTCCATTTATAATGATTTATTAAGAAAATATTCTTATAAAAAAACTTGATTTTGTTACAATTTGTTTACGGAAATAAATTATCGACAAAAGACCATTCTTTCAAATATCTCAAAGTAGATTCGATAATCCCTTTGGCAATACTTCAATAACAGATTTTGGTCGAAAGAAGCACACAAAAATGAAAAGAAATCACTTGAAAAAAAATCAGTCTTGTTATGCGAAAAACTAATCGTCTATTTTTGAATCTTGTAGACGAAGAGGAATGTGAGGAAGTAGAAGAAACGGTCACTAACATAATCAAGGGACCAAAACTTCAAAGACGACTATCCTTTAAAATTTCCGATCGAAAATGTACACATACACACAAATACAAACAATTTCCTACTTGCAGATTATGTACCGTTTCTGTTGTCGACATTTAAGTCTCTCCGGTGTCGTCGTCGTATCCGGAGTTGCAGGCGTCACATTATTAATAATGTAGATTGAAGCTGTTGCTGCATTGTAGACAAAGGAAATTAGGAAGGAAAAATATTGAGAGAAAATTATATTCTCTTTATTTACATATAATGAGTTGAATTTGCCCTTTCTCAAAATCTAATATCAATCAAATTTTAATAGAAACTCTTCTGCTTCGCTAATTTATTTCAATTTTAATTACTGTACAACAATTATTTAATTTTTTCTCTTCGTATCTCCTGTTGGAAAATTCTTGCCAAATGATTGAAGTTGCGCCTTATACCTACTATAAGATAAAACCCACTAGGGCAACTTGCATTAGTTTCTTTATTTGTCCATAGAGACATGCATTTATATTATCCTTCTTTGTTGTCTCTTGTTTTTTTTTCTTTCTTCTTTTCATTTAGTTCCAACATCATCACGATCTAGATCTTGTTTGTTTAGAGTAAAACAGTGACTTGATATCGTGTCAAGGATGTAGAATTTTTCTCATCAACTCTTCTACTTTAACATAGGAAAGATTTATTTATTTTGCAGTTTCATTATTTACTATATTATCTAACTCTAAATAAATATGGAAAATTTTCAAAGGAATAAATTGAAATCGAACACGAATTGTATGACATTATTGATTTAAAAGCATAAAAATAGGTAAAACTAGAAAAAATGAAACGAAATGTATCCAAACTCGTGCATTAATTTTTTTTTTATTTGCCCTCTATTCCACAATACTACAAGCAACATTGATGGATAAATACAACAAGGCTAATATATTCAAATCTTTTGATAGCTTGCGATCAGATAGAATCAAATTTTGGAGGATTAAACGAATTTAAATATGAATTATATTAAATCGATTGTATATACAGCGTGTTTCACATACGACTAGTCCCAATAAATCGTCGAATCGTCGGTTCTATTTTACATGAAACATTGTGTATATCCTCCAATATTCAATTTACCAACTTAATTTACACGAACTCGAGAAATTTATTGAAGAAATTTTGATTAATTTTTTGTGTAGAAGAAAAATACATAACTAGATGTTAACAAGTCGTTTAAATTGTAATAATACATTTGTAATTACCTAATTTAATATAATTTACGTTAATTATAATTCAAGTTTCTAATTACCTTTCAATTCACATGTACCTACCTACACGCAATTCTATTATGACTATTATACATTTTATACACAAAATATAGCTAAAACATTTAAACCTACACGCACGTGTCAAACTAAATAATAATAATATGTATAGTATTAGATTAAGCCATTTTCTTAACCACACGTGTAGTTTTATTTCTATTTCATTTCATTTTTTTCCACCCCCAAATTCATATCGAATGTTCGTGACAGAAACACTATCTAGTTGAATGAATTTATGATCAGATTGAATAATATTCTAATTTTCCAAATTTCCCATTTGGAAAAACAAGATATTTGATGAAAAGAAAATAACAACCTTTTTATAAAATGTTATATTGATTAGAATCAGAAATAGAATTATTCACAAGTCCAATTTAGCTACAAAAATCCTCTCATGAAACAGAAACACCTACATTATTGCTTTTTCTGGATATTTTCCAACTTTCTAGAATTTGAAAAACCTGCACAATTGTAATCTTTGGATAAAACTCTTCTTTAAAACGAATATGTTCTTTTATTGGCCAAATTTATTTTCTTTTTTTTTTTTTGTCGACTTTGTTCCATGGACAATTGTTACAAATGATTTTTTTAGTCTATCAGGATGCACCAGCGATGAAAATGAAGTTGCTTCTTTGTTTTTATGGTCGTGTGTGTTCTTTCACCACTTCTCTTCACTATCTGACTCTTGTAAACCGCTTCTTTCTTATCTAAACAGCTGTGCTATCTTGTCGGAATGTTTCCTCCCCAAAAAAAGAGAAGAAAAAAACGAACTGTTATACAGTGTTATATTTTCGTATGGCTAAACCATGCCAAATTTTCTGGTATATATTGTTATTCCCAACAAAAGATAAATGTATCAACTTTGTTGTTAAAAGTTGCCTACAAGGGTATTTTTGTAGTTAACAATTTTTTTGAATAATAAGGTAATTTTTATAAACTTTCCATATTACATTGTATTTTTTTTCAATATAAATTTATATAATAAGCTATCGAAATCATAAAATTTTACAAGTCACCAGTTATAAAACGAAAACTGGTTGAAAATGATAATCTAGAAATAGTGTCAACACATAAAAGAACAACAACAGTTTTAATCTTTTTATTGGTGATATAAAATTGTTGTTCGATAGGCGTCAACTACTGCAAATTTTCTCGTAAATCAAAACATCTGCCAAACTGTAAAATTGTTCCAATTTGATGTTGATTATAGATAAACGTCTACAACAATAGAAACGTTTCATCCAACACCAACAAAGAAACTGCTAGTCATTAAATTTTCTTCAGATAATAGGTGTGAAATAATCCCTAATAAGGGTGACTAGAAAAATCGTACAATTTTAAATAATTAGAACAGTTTTCCTTCTTATAGTTCGGTTCTTGCAAGTAATTTCGTCACAACTAGTCCGTTCATCCCCTTTCTAATACATCTTCCCCTTGTATAGTCTGATTTGTTAAGGCATTCGTCGACAAATTAGTTTCACAGTTGTCTGGTATGTTGTTAGGGGGAAAGGCATGAAGAAACATTTTAAAGGCGATATCATGGAAACATTAAATCATTGATAATAAATGGATATGGTTAGTAATTGTGTGATAAAATATAAATGATAAATGTTGAAAAATAATGGAAACCAATAGACTGATATTTGAAAATAACAAGAATTCACATCAACCATCTTCTCTAATCCAATAATGTTATAGTGTAGTTCTTGATAAAGATTATTTATTAAGGATATTCCTTTAAAGATAAAGTTTCTGATTCAATTTCATCCTGTCAGAATGCTAAGAGTTACGTCGTCTGGACTTTTCCCAAACGAGTCATACGTAAGTGTATTGGAAACACATCATACACATAAAAGTAATTGTATACCTTCACTTATTGACTAGAAGAGAGAAGATAATACAATTGGATTCAATTATATCACAATCACTATTAGAATTGTTATTGAGTGATCCAATTTTCCAAAGAAAAACCGCACTTTCAACCATTATACAATACAACATATTAGAATATGAGAGTTTGTTTAAAAAACTTCCCTCTTATCCTGAATAAGGACCCGCATACAAAATAGGGAATTAAAAATAAAACGAGAACAACTCGGCAAAATTCTGGAATAATAATATTCACCAGATTTGCCTGCATTTAATCCAATTTATAATCAAACATTCCGTCTGTCTGATGTAATATCTGGATTGAATTGAAATAACGTCTCTTCTATTTTATTTCTGTTCGAGTCTTTCTTCTTTTTTTTTGTTTGTGTTCTTATACAAGACGAGATGGTCGCATTTTTTCCTCTTCTTTTCGTTAATTTGATTTCATCCCACCAAATTCGATCAACTTATAAACGTGTCCCTACGTACCTACTTTAATCACTAATCAGCAAATTTGTCTTTTTATCAAGATATGTGTGTTTATATAAAATTGTAAACTGTTGTATGCTTTTAACCTGGACTGATATTGAAAATTATCCTGAAGGGATAACTTGGATAAGTTGTTTTAATGCATAAGTGTTGCATACAAAATGTGTTGTTTTATCTCTATAGTGTTTACCCTCTGCTTCATATAAATTTAAATCAAAATAATATCATTCGATTATCTAGAGTAAGTTGATAAACATTTCGATTATGGCTATACTATTATCGTATAAAAGGATTTGTTTCATAGCATTGATGATAAAGATTTGAAACTCAATTAGATCAGAGTTGATTAGGAATAACTATGCAAAACTACCCTTTATTACAATTGGATTTGTTAACCCTCAAGTAGAATTGTGGTACAGGATGTGGAAGATAGAAATTTTTGCTTTATTATATTGGATATTTTTATATTTAGAAACCTGATTGTTTGTTTCATAGAATCAACTGCGGAATATTTGAATAGATAACATAAATCTTAACAGTTGCATAGGATGCTGCAACACCTGCCTTAGTCCTTACCACCCTCTTAAGTATTGAGAAAAAAAGTACAGAGTCGTCCGATCAGTATTACCGTTTCAAAGCTCCTAACAAATTATAAATTTACCAAATGCTAGTTTAAAAATTTTCAAATTTTGCAATATAAATTGGTTATTTTTATTTATAGAAACTAAAAATAAAATATAATATTTATTATTAGAATACTATCTGGACGTCTATGGTGCTCGTGTTTCCGACGAATTTCTGGTTATTGATTCTCTTTGAAATTTTCCCCTCTAATATTATTGTGGTAACATTTAACAATAGCTTAAACACCTCTAGAAATCCTCAAATTTGACTTTATACTGTAATATCCTGATATATGACTTGTCAGTTTGCTTTTTGCTTTATTTTTTCCATGCTTAGAATTTGATAAATAGATTTGAAGACACTAAAGTTTACCGGTATTGATGTGGTTTCTGTGCGGTCTTGCTGAGAACATGTTGTGACAACATATGGACAGATACTTACAATAGAAAATTTACGGATTAAACTCAAATATTGTGATCAACAATAAATAAAGGTCTATCCATTTTTTTTTTATATCATATCGTTCACACCCTATATGAACTGTATTTTTTTTTTGTACCGAATGTGAGAAAGCATCGTGCAAAATATTAATTCTGATAAAAACTGCCATAATTGACGTAAAGGTGAATGAAACACGCAGATCAAACCGCACGAATACTACAACGATTTTTTTGCTCATTAATAGAACTGTATTGAATTTTAAGCAACTTTTAACACCAACAGTTTTTCTTGTAGATTTCTTCTTTATATTATTGCTTACTTTGTAAAATTACTAGATGAATTAAAGTAAATACGTCTCTGCTCGATTGAAGATCTCCTCCAACGAATCAAAATGTGTTGCTAATCCTTATATCTGCAGCCAGATCGACAGATCCACAGGGGTCTCGTTAGTCATGTCGTACTGATACAACATTTTTCTGCTGCTTTTTTGAACGCCAATCAGACAATTTGGTATGTTAAGATGACATGCCATTCGGACATTAATCAAACTTTATTAAACGATGAAATTATACACCTATACACGTACAGTTATAGGTTTTATTAAATAATAATTTAATGATAAAATTACTTGAAATCAAGTCTAGACTAATTCCCAGACCATTTATCCTCTGTTTCTTATTTCGTTTGTCATGAAAGCTCACCGACTAGTGGCGCTCTCTTGTACGGTATCTTTAACAACATAAGACATGAAAGAGGTGGAATATGTTTCAGTCTACGTATATAAACTTTGTTTTAATATCTTGAAACCTGTTGGATTTGATAAGCCACGCCATTTGCCTGTTCAATGAATCATTACTCTTTTCCAACTCTTCTAAAACTAAATTAAACAAAACATTATTAAATTGTTTGTTAAATTAAAAATTTCCAAGATCAATTCCAAATTGAAAACAAAAATGCACAGCTGTTTATAACCAATGATGTGTAAAACTGATACCATATGGTTGTCGAAATTGAACAGAAAAAAACAATTTCAAAGTAATTAAGAAAGTTGGATCGTTTTGAAATTAATTGAAAAAAAATTAGATGAGGACTTTTTATATCAGTTACGATTAAGATCAACTTATCTGTCAGGAGAGAAAAGTGTACATAAAATGTGAAATATTAAAACGTAATTTGTTCGAACATTGGGAAAAGTTTTTAACTTGTTGCCTTCCGTAAAAATTTGTTAATTATAAATCTTTGTATAATAATAATGTGTTGGAAATTCTTTCCAATATTGGTTTAGCAATTTTAGAATACGTGTCAATTAAAATTTGATGAATAACTATAAATCGTTGTAGAGGTATTTTTTTATTGACTTTTAGTCATATTTACATAATTTATAAAATTTAAATATGGTAGGTAGACTAAACAAGTAACATAACATTAAAACTACGTCATTGCCAATAACCAATATGTTGACCTGTGAAAATTACGACTAAATAAATCGTCATCTCCATAAAGTTCAACAATTTTAATTTCGCTTTCGGTGTTCAAATGTATGTTTCTCTCTCATATCGAAATTATACGTTTAAAATTTTTATTATATTTATTATATTTATTAATTTTATAGTCGTTGTGTCGTTTCAATATATTTCTTGGAATTTCTCAACAGAAAAAAAAGACACACACCAATTATTTATTGAAAATATACATAAATGTTCTTTTGTATACTTGTTTGTTTGTCAATAATAAATCAATCATCAGAAAACCGTCGATTATTCAGCACAAAGCTTGGTTCTTTTTTTTCGGTAATATTTTAATTCAAAAATGACTTTTAGAATGAACATATAATTTGGGACCGTCATGTATCCAAATAACAAATGGTCCCGGTAAACAAGAACCTGTAATTATCAAGTTTAATATTGGCCACGACCAAACATTCAATTATATACACATAGACCACCCACTAGAGTAAATCACTGAATATTTAAACAATAAATATAAACAAATTTACTAATTTCATAAGAAAAAAATTACTCAACACCATGTACCCATTGTTGAATTCTCCCACAATTTATTCATTACAAAAATACAGGTATAACAGTAGACAATTTCGTTTCTTGTTGCATATTACATTTGGTATGATTATAACAGAATGTACACACGTCATAGGAGGTTGGTACTGTTTAAATATTGAATTATGACACATGTCGTATAAGTTGTTCAACGTAATATGTCAGAAACTGCCACTATTTCTTCTTCTTCTTCTGCTACTACTATTGTTTTTAGGTTTTTGTATTCTTATTTTGGTAGATATTTTGTATTATTACCACTACCCACATATTATTTATTTTTCGGGATCTGTTAGACAACAAACAAAAATTACCCAATGTTCTGGTGATCTTCTACACGAATTATTGAACATTCTTGTATGTCACGTTTTATGCACACAATTTACATAACTCACTCTATCGTCAACTGAATCGATCGTGCTACTAAATTAGATATGGACTATGCTCTGGCATCTTACTATGGCAGACTGAAAAATAGAAATACCTGAAACAGGAAAAGAAACTATCAATAGTGGAAATATTCAACTGAAAGCATCCACCTTTGATCCATTGACATATTCAAATTGAATCTAACATAGTGTCTATCAACAAATGAAATAACAGAAACTACAACTCGTATAAGTTTTGAGTGGTAATTGTTGCCACTAATTGACGTCATTCATCACCATATCATCATTATCATTATTATCATAATAGAGGTATTGTTTTAAATAAATAACGAGTAATAAGTACCTACGTTGCTTAATTGATAGCGTCCGTAGATCGGAGAACAATACAAAGACGATAGCTAAATTGACCGCAACATACCCACAATATTCCAGCCTACAGAGGAATTTCTATAATAAAAATCGATATTTGTTTATAAGCATAACAACATAATTATTGAAAAGGCAGGCAAGAGAGGCAGAAATAGACGAAATTATCCACCTACACTATTAATATTTCAAAATTATATAGAGTCATAGCAATGTGAAGAAAGAGGGATATTTGACATGTTATGGTGTCATTTATCAAAGAAACCCTCAAATTCCCTAAAGTTCTTTTATTTCCCATGAGACAAATGAAATCGCTGCATTCTATCAAAATGTCACTGATTTAACCGTTAGTTTTATGAAATGAGGTTTGTTTGTAATATTTCTAGTGAAATTGATAGTCCCATTGAAATTTAGTTTACCTGTAAAAAGGGGTTTATTTTCTAATAACAATAATAATAACGAAGAAGTCGGAAAAAACAATAAAACAGTTAGGGGCAGTCAATGAGTCTGCCATGAAACAGATGCTAGATAAGGTTAATTACCTAACTGACATCACCTTTCTTTAGGGAATGACTGGAATTATGGGATTAATGTATAATTTCACCCTCAGTGAGTTTAAATGTAATTAATGAGCTTTATGTTTGCTTTCTTGATGAGGTCCATCTGTTCCACCTTATTACGTCCTTCACTTATAATTTGTAGTTGTATAGATAATAAAAAAAAAGAAGAAAACAACAGATTTTTAATTAAAATCGGTATATAGGACAATTCTAAAAATAAAATAAAATTGTCCTAGGTGGCAATAACATGAAATTGTCACTTGAAATGTGGAAATGTAGCAAACTCATTTAGTAAATATTTAAAAATCTTGAATGTCCGTCAGAATGTCATTGTATGACGGTCAAATTTCGGTCGTATTTGAATATTAATAAGTTTTTTAATAAACTAGACGTCGGGTGGATATGTTACTACGTTTGTTTTTTTTTTCTTGAAATTAGAAAATTTATTTGACCACGTAAAAGATTAAAATTTAATCCGATATACTATACACACTTCTAAAGTTTTGTGTATAGTATGTTTGTCTTCCTTTTGTGACTATTTTAGATTTCTCTAGAGAATTATTTCAGTATTTGAGTGAATGTTTCTTGGACATGATCTTCTCGTAGAACCTGTCGCCACGTATCAACACCAAAGTTCGACGATAACTCTTTTTTAAATTGTCAACAAACTCGAATTTTAATCAAAGAAAGACAAGTATAGGAACAAAGTAAGATCCAGTCATTGTAACCGTAACAAAACAGATACACCACGGTTTATTGCTAGTATTGTAGAATAGTTGAAAAGGATGTTCCATTTTGTTTTGTTCTACAAAAAAAAAGGAAACGAAAAGCAACAAAGAATTTCATTTGCAATTTCATTTGAATGGCAACTTTTCGGACAGCGAAATAAAATTCTTTTGAATAAATTTAGCTTTAAGTACTGCAATATGCTTCAATTTAATACTCATTTTGAGTATTAGAATATTAAAATGATTATTCCAACAACATCATTGAGATTGTGGTCTTGTATTTCACTTTGAGAATGTTTGCTTTTAAAACTTTAGTCCGCAAAATGTTTTCTTGTAAAAGAGATAAAACTTTCCTCCTTCCCTATAGTAGTATAAAAAAAAAAGAAAAAACTCTGAACAACCATTACGATCCCCTAATGTTTCGGCAGGCAGAGATAATGTAGAGCATCTTCTTTTTATTAATATGTGCATCACACATAACGACACCCTGGTCTCCGAATAAATCAAAATTCTGTTCAATAAAGTTGCACCAGACAAAATTACTGATAAATATTGGATAGGCTGCGACTGTTATTTTTATTTTATTAATAACGATTTTGAGAAATTCACTGAAATATAATAAGGGGGGAATCTACTGTATTTGTTATACGTCAAAAAAATATTTTAATTAAATAAACGGCCAGATGACCCAAAAGCCATCAATTATTATACATCCAAGATGGTTCAAAAAGCAAACTATAAGGGTGGTTTTCCCTGGGGCCTATACGGGCACAAATCTTACTTAGGTAGTCCTATTTTAACAATGATCGATCACCGGTCACTAAAACAGCAACTAAATGCATATAATGTTAATGTAAATTGAGGGAAAATACCTTAAATGAATAAAAATTATGCGAATTGTATTGGAAGTTTATACAAATCCTTTCATATAAGCTTTTTTCTCCAAGAGATTGACGCACATGGGTAATGGATTTTCTAGTTGCGAATGTGCGCTAAAGAAATTGGTAGCATTTCCATAAAGCTTATGTGAATCAACTTATAGTTAAGGATCGTATTTGATATGGATTTTACCAAAGCATAAAGTTATAACATTGTTTTGCTCTTATTCCTTTCAGTATGTTCAGTGAGATTATTTTTAGATTTGCAAAAGCTTTCGTCAATTGATATTTTAAAAATTACACGAATTTGAACAACGAACACAATCATTAATTTGTTAATAATCTTATCAGACGATGTTTAAACATTACAGATTTTAATCAAAACAGAAAAATGATAGCATTGAAAGAGAATGAAAGAATTAACAACAGATTAAATTGCAAATCCAATCAACTATATCGGATGGGACACAATTGGTTTATTTACATAATTTCGCCTTTAGGTCCTACTTAATTGTCACAAGTGGGTGTCAAATCACAACAGATCAAATTTCCAAATATCATAATTTAATAATAATTTTATTCTGAAATTATAAATTAATAAATAAAGGTCCGGTTCTATCATCAGACAAATTTAGACGACCATCTAACGGTATCAAGATATTAAAATGTCAAATTCTATCAACTTTAATAATTCTATTCTAACACTTTTTTTGAATAATGTTACAACAATATTGTTCCCTTTAACAGTTAAGAAATATTTAGGATTTCTACATAATAGGAAATTGTGGGTTGGCACAAACTTTGATTTCGTCTGATTTAAAATAGAAGTAAATATATTCGGGAAGAAATACGACCGTTTTCACTGTTGATTTCACATCAAGTTGTTTGTAAAGAGGGTTGTTTCCTTTATATTTCCACCATTTAATGTAGAAAGTTTGTCTTTCTATTTCTCTATATTTTCGAAATCATAATCCAACAATATCATCTTGATTCGTTAATTTAAATTGACAGAAACATTTCATATCTATATCTAACTGTAATTCTTTGTATTGAATGTATAAGTGAAGAGTTTGCTCCTCTCTTATGCAACAATATCATTGAACTGTGATCTTCATTGTTCGAATGATTGATGTTTTCTAGAACATGATTGTGATTGGTTAATGAGGCGAGACACAATTCCTAAAACGTGTTTCATCGTAATATAGTTAGAAAGTTGTTCATTAATTTTATTTCTTTTATATTCCCTTTTGTTTTATTATGCATTATATTAAAGCAATTATCAATTATTATTCCCTGCTAACAGCAGATTCTTTAAATAGAAAGAGAAGAGGAGACACGCGCTATTAAGATACAAAAGTCGTAAAATTTCTTTAGTGAATTAAAGATGAACAGAAATTGTGGAGACGGCAGGTCTACGGACGAGTCGAGCGTGAAATGGTGGATGGTTTTGGCGGCGCGACGCCACTACCATCCACCCTATGTGTAGATAAAACAGCTGGAATTACCAACCTTAAAACAACAACGATAATTGACAATTTTAAAGAAAATACTCTTGTTGTTGTTATTTTTTTACATATATACATGTATATGTATTAAAATTCTATGCAATTCACAGGAGATCAAGTCGGCGTCTTTTAGACGCTGCAAGATAAAACATTATTACAACAGGGGATTGTTGTTTTGGTTTGTATTCAAAACAGCTTCCTCCTATCAGTATCCTTAATGTTTCTGTTTTACTAATACGTATTAGCTTCAATAGAAAATCGCCTCAAGACAGGATTATAATGAAGATTAGGCAAATATTCTAAACACACTACAGGATTATTCGCGATGTTATTAGATCCTTCCTACATTTTACATGTTTACGTTTGATTAGTATATTATTTAATGTTTAATTTACTGATAAACACAAGTTATATAACTTTATTAAAAATATTCAAATCGGAATTCAAGGTTTTACATGACTATCTAATTAATGCATTGTTAACGGCATAACTGTAAGGCTTGTTCTCTATTTACTCTTTCGTTCTTCACAATCGAAAAAAAACACAGAACAAACCAGCAATCTAACAAATTAGTTCTCAATTCTAAACTCATACAACTTGTTGGCGTTGTCAGCCGTTGATTATTACATCTTGATGTCTCTAGCAAAATGATTAAATGTTCTAAATTATAACACGTTTTTCTAACAGGGTGAAAGAACTCTCTTTTTTAACAAATAATATGTTGTTTTCAACAGTATTATTTAAAATAAACTATTGAAATCGTTCTGATGATGAGATTAAACAAATCCATAGTAAATCAGCACAAAAACGTCACGGAAAAGAATCTAATTTTAAATCAACATCAAACGTATCCAAGGCTTTCTTTTAAAGTCACTAAACCAAATGGAAAAAAGAACCTTACAACAGTGAAAGTCTCGTATTTTCATTTCACTGTGACTAGATCCCGGCAATCTGAAGAGCTGATTACTGGTTGGTAACTGTAAATAAGGCATTTGCCGGCTGCTTTGAACAAAAATCACGTCCCTATGATGAGTGATAATAAAAAAAACGACAGTATTTTGTGGTTATTGGAATTTTCCTCTTCTACCTTTTGATTTCATTGAATTCCAAAAAAATCAATCAATTACAATTGTTTTGCTTTTATTATATGAGAAAAGGAACAATCAAAACTAGTAGTAATGTACTTTATCGTATTTAATTGGATAAATATTAGAATACGGCCACGAGCTTTTCCTTTGCATTTCAAATTGATTCAATTACAACTGCAATCGAATAATATAATTTGCGATTTGATAAGCTTATCTATTTCGTAGTTTCATTCAATTAATACTAATACCCTCGTAGCAGCATTTACAAAAACCCTTCCATGAATCATCAACCCATCAGAATCGTTCAAATGTTTTCCATCATTTCTTTGAACGGGTTTGCCCCCTTTCGTCTCACTGTCTCACCCAATCCATATCTAGACGCACACATCTTTCTGCCCCGATGTGTTTTTAATAATAATCCAATTCGCCCTCCCGGATATCATTTACAGAAGTATTTTTCGATGTCACATGTCTTTTATTGTGCACGTCACCGGCATGGGTGCCATTCTACAATTTTTTCCACTTACTCTCTAGATGTACATAAAAAAAAAGGATGTCTCCCCTTTATTCCTCTATGGAAATATTGAGGAACGGAAATGGTATCAATTAAATAATTTTCAATTAAAATTGATCAGTCAATTGGTGTGACACAATTTTTAAATAAATTATAGTGTGTGTCAGCGTAGTTCGCTTATAAAGTTGTAGTTCTTTTGAAATTACAAAATCGCCATTCTATAGGATATCCTGTAGTGTATAATGTATCGAGCGAATGGGTAGACTTACAAAAGACTTTAAACAGTATCAGTGTTTCCATCAATGACATTGATCTAAAACAACAACTCGGCTCTTGGTGTTTTTCTTCGTTCAAACCAAGGAAACAGGAAATGGACGATCCTTAATCCTTGAACATAACCACATCAAAGAGAATTGCTAATTTAGTTTAAGTTTGTAGTGTTGTGTTGATAATCTATTGTTAGTTGGAGTAATTCTAATACTGTAATGGTTTTAGAAAAATTTATATACAATATTATATACCTATAGATATTTTCAAAAACCCTCTCGTTTCGATTAAGCATAAAATGTTTTAATGTTACGGAAAAACCGTAATGCATTTTAAAATTTTAATGTAAACTGCCGGTAGAATCGATCAACTCGTTTAGAATGAAAAATTCAATAGAATCGGGCTACAATGATTTAAGAGATGAAATTGTATAAATATTGAAAAAGGAATCTTTTAAATGTTTAAATAATTATTGAATTATATGTCCAAATTATCACTCTCCTATAAAAGCAATTTTAACTACATATCGAATACTCTAATTTATTCTGTCAGGTAAAAAGCGATCATTGAAAGTTTACGCTAGACCAAGCTCTGATAAAATTACATATTATTTCGTTTATACCTATACAAGTCTGTATATTTATTCTTTCGTTAAGAAACTGAGTACAGCCTCAAGTAACAGTATTGTAGAAGTAGTAGAAGTTGGAATCAAGTTCTCAAGAACAGAATCCGCTTCGAAGAGATCAGGTTATAAAGAAATGTATGGGACAGAAATGGGCCCGCCCCGCTAACAACTACAATTATCGCTAACTACACCAGTCATTTGAGACGCATACAACAAACATAATTTTATTACTTCACGAAACGTATATTGATTGCCTCAAATACAATACAATACAATAATTGTTAACAAATTATAATTTTTTGTATCAATTATCGAATAGTTTTCAACATCAGGTGGCACTCTATACTATTCACAAATTTTATTATAGACTATTAACATGTGGAACCGAATGAATTGCATATTGATATATATACATAAATGTATGTCCTATAATATGTAGAGTGGAATATTACATTTGTTAACTAAAGTGTATAAACAGAATTTATTGTAGCTATTAAAATCATAAATTTGTAGCGCACATGTGAAGTTGTCAAATGAAATGGAGGGTCCGTTCGACACGTTTCTCTAATTATCCCAATTAGTGGACCTGGTCAGTCTCTGTTGTCGAATTGTTTGAAATCATCGACGACTACTATTAACGATTGCACTACATTCATATATAAACCTCAAAAATTGTTGGGTATTAATCAAAATTTTATGCTTCAAAATTTGTGTGTGTAAATTAGGCTTAATGTATTAATAAACTCACAATCTTCAAGCAGATGGATTTCAAATCTTCCCAAAGGTGGTGGTATAACTTGATGGATTCAATTTAAAAACTCTTATAATCTTTTAAAACTTTTGATATAAATGATATAAGAAAGCATATTCCTACTCCTGGACATCTTAATACTGTTGTTATCTGTAAATCTCCACCAAGTCGGCCTTTATAATCTTTCCTTACGCTACGTCGACTTTAATTTTCCTAAATATTTAATACCACACATTTGATCAATTCAAATTTGTTATTAGGATTAATAATATAAAATAATACTTGAGGAAAATCTCAATCAATCAAGATGACATTAGAATTTTTGTTAATACTGCACATTATAGACACTATTAGAAGATTTCGTCTTTTTTCTTCTACGTACAATTGATTTTAAATGATTTTAGAAGTTGTTGCATGACGGTAACACGGTATTTAAAGAATATTAAATGAGTTAAAAAGATCAGTCATGATAAAATGTCAGGTAATAGTAAAATGATAAAGGTTTTACTATAAAGTTGCCGAGCACTTTTCGCTTGTCTGGACAATTCTTTTACGCTCATCACCAATCAGCGGCAGGTTTTCAAATATAAAAGGACTACATTTTTTTTTTATTCAATAACCATTCAATGTTTTATTTTTATCAAAAGAAAAACTGACATCTAATTATATAATTGGCTTAGAATTAAACTCTAGATGTATGAGTAGTTACTCATCTAATTTTAGATTTTATTACAATTTTTTATAATTACCCTTAATTATTATGAACGAGGTAATAGAACAACGATTGCACATATTATCATCCACCTCTATAAAAAGATGAGTTTAAGATGTTTATCAATAAATGAATTTGTACGGTACAATCGTTTTCCTATAGGTGGATATCGATATTATAGCACGTACGACACGGATAACGTAAAATTTGATTATTGTCTCTTCAACTAAAGCGCCATTTAGATATTAAACGATTTCATATTATAAAGTTTTATATAAATATAATGGGAATTCTTTTAACAGCTTATATTTCTAATGGATCGGTCACAAGAGGCGTATTCATTTTCTATTGTGATTTATCTTGAATTATTTAACATAAAACTGTTTGAAATAATTAATTTCATTTAATTCAAATACAATTCTCAAATTTAAATAATAAGAAAATTGTGCATTTCCGCATTAACAGTCAGTTTATTTAATTTTATTCTTGATAGTATTGCTACCCTTTGGAAGACTTTTAGATTCTTCAAATTCTTTTTTCCTTTAAGACGAATAAAACGAACGAAATATGTCTTCCGGATAGGCAACAATGAAATACCATGTTCCATTATTTAAGAACCACAAAATAAATGTTATAGAAAAATACTTCAATCATTCAAAAGATAAAATCGGTTCCTCTATTATTATTATTACCAACCTAAAAAATTTATATTGTTTGTATGTGTTTACACAGTTTACTTTGGGTTTATGTAACAATTTCTTTAATGTTTACAGCCTTTAGGGCTGCAGGTGTTCTGTATATTTGCCTATCTCAAAATTTCCAACAATTTATTTTTCTTCACAGTATAAACAACAATGTAATTGTTGATGAACAATTGTAGAATAATTTCAATATAATCTACCAGCCTATTAAAATGATAGAATCAAGAAACACACTCAAGGGACATAAGAATATTGCAGAACTTTGTTACAAGTTTAGCATTCTTGTATTTCAAAAATCTCCCTATAGTATAAGTGCCAGAGGGTTCGATTAGACCTCCTCTAGTCCCTATCATATGTTGTTGTGTCACGAACAATAAGAACTAGCAACAACATATTCCATTTTCACTGTCTATAAAGTTATATATGTTACAACAATTTCTTGCCTTTAGGATATTTAACTATGTACCACATTCATCTATGATAAACCACAATAAATTTCATTAGATGAGTAGAATAGAATAGAAAGCACAATTCTTACCCTTTTTATTAACAATTATAGCCGATTTTGAATAAATGGAATGTGAATCTTTCGCCAACAAACTAAAACCCTAATGGAATTTTGTATTAAATTTTAATATAGCCTGATAAATTTTCGATAACTCTATTCCTTAATTAAATTTGAATAATACTTGAAATAACTTTGTATTTATTTATTTAAGACCATTTGAAAACTCAATTTTAATATGCAGATATAAATAACTGGCGGAGAAATTTTGACTAAAGCTTAATAATTGGTAAATTTCCAACATAAATTTACAGAGCGAGTAATTTCTTTTAATAAACAAGGATAAAATGTTGCATTCTATAAAACATAGACGATAACAACGATCATTGGTTTTATCCTATGAAAATTTTAAAATGTATTAAATGCAATTTTCCAGGTTAACATAACAGAAATTTGTAATACGATGAGTTTATTGTAAACTTGACTCCATTTCCTTTACATTATCACGAAATCAATTGGCAATTTGCAGGGTTTTACCGTAAATATATAGAATAAGTTTGGTATTTTCAAAATATAATCCTCCCCTAGAACATATTGGGGGCAGTAAACATTACATTTGAATGGTATTCAATTTGTATTGTCCAAACAGTTATTAATAGCCGGCCAACAGATTCCAAAATGAATAGTTATTATTCACACATTAGAGCTTTTGTGTCAATTTATAGATTTTAAGTCAATACTGTGATATTTCAAAATCGATTCAGTAACTTATACCAGATGAGATTTAACGGAAATGCCCATCTGTAAACGATTGTTGAATTGTTATACGTTCAGAACTATTGTTTCGAACTGAACAATTGTATAGACTACCGCCCCCAATATGGCTATTTGCAGACCATCAGTCAAATAGTCTTTGACAGTTATTAGTTTAGAGTAGAAATTGTATTTAAAATAATTTTTCTAGATATTCATTTGATTTGTGGTTTTCACAGGATAGAATGATTAGATCTAATTGGAAAGCTTTCTGATAAACTCTAAAGATCTATTGATAACTATTGTATACAATAGTAACTTTTCTAATTTGTTTTGTTGCTAACTCTCTAGAATAGAGATTGTTAACTAATTTGAAAACTCTACAAAATGTATTTATTTAATTAAACTTAAAGTAATGGAGTTTATTTATTAAGACATCATGTTTTTCTATACAAGAACAAGTTATAATTCAAATTTTTGCAAGATAAATCATTCCAAGTTTAACATCTGTTAGTTTCCAGACCAAAACCACTATAGAATATAACTCTCTTAATCATTTCTTGGTTAGAATGGTTTCATATTAAATAAAGACACGTCACTTTCCATATGAATGCGTTTGTTAGTAAGAAGCTCCTTAACATCAAGGGAAACAATCTTAAATTAGAAATTGAGCAAGATGAAAAGAGATAGAGAGATGATGTGTAAATACATACGTATAAAAGAGCATGCTAAATCTAAAAAGTAGTCCAACTAGATAGAATGATTGTAAGTAGGAAACAAGACACCATATTTCACCAACTTATTCCCAGTCTATATTTTATAATTTTGACATTTGAAAACGGTTGGAATTCCAGTCGCACCAATTCTACCAAGATTTGATCAAAATCTCCAACAAATTACCATTGAATATAAGTAATGAAAATTTCCAAAAGCTCTCTTTTTTAGTTGACTTTCTGCTTGTTTTACTACATCAGACAGGTAGATGAATACAACATTATCAATGATCCATCATCATCATTATTGGATGGATGGATGGTTGGATAGACAGGTTTTGTAGGTAACCATTTTACAAGTTATGCAACAGATGTCTTTCTCTCGCCATCATTTATTGCATCGTTCTCTATTTACATACAATCCAATTTCCATGTCAGTGGAAATGCGAATTGTTTGTTACAATATCAGTCTACTATTGGTACTAATTATGGTTTAATAGCCTCAGGTGTATCCGGCTATCGAGGTGGTCTCTATTTTGTATACATTTTAAATTTGATGTCACAAAATTAAACTGAAACGTTCTTTAGTTAACCGAAACCTGTAAAAATTTCAATTTTCGTACATTAATAATTAATTCTTTGCGGTATTATTTATCATGAATAGTATAGAAAGGAGGTGGTATTGTCTTATAAAGTGAGATTTTACTTCCATTTCATAAAGTGGCAACTTTATTTGACCACACGACAAGAACGGACAACAACGATAACGTTTGTCGAGATAAACCAACCATAACTTTTAGTTATTATTAAATGGGAGAAGAAAAGGAAATCGTTCTAATCAATTCTGTTATGAAATGAAACTAGATCATGGATAATATGCGCTTCATTAATTTCCATAAATACCAAACGAATTGACCTTTATGAACTGCTAGTAATAGTTTGTTTAAATGATATAAGGCTTTGTTGCTGTTGTTGAAAACGTGACAAAATCACAGTTCACATAATATAGAACAGATGTTGAAATTAAAGTAAATTAAAACACTAGAATCTTATTTCTTATTATAATCGTTTTACAATAAAAATTTCCTTTATAAATATCTGGTTGGTTCTCACAGTGTAGATTTATGAGATGAGATCTTATTAAACCAATTTTCTCAACAATCTGGCTTTAACGAATGCTGTGTCGCTTCAACGGAGATTATTTCAAATCTAAGCCGAGCATTTGTTATTCGATCTTTGCGTCGTTTCCTAAAGATTTTGTGTTAAGTTGGAATCGTCTTGTAGATCTAATTTTAAAGAAGTATAAGTTATATCATTAGTAAAATAAATAGTATTTGGAATTCAATTTTTCCATCGTTTCAAAATTACAAATTCAAATTTGTAATGAATTCGAAAAAAAAATTCAATTAACTCAGAAACTGTTTGGATTTTCATTAGAACGATAATTATAGAGTCTAGTCTTTTATTAGTCTATAATGAATAAGACAACGAAAAGAAAATCGTTATGACATAAATACAGATTTTAATAGCGGTAAATTAGTATCTTTAGTAATCTAAAATGAAATAATATACGACAGGTGTTATAGATTCAAAATAAGACAATAAAAAGAAAACAAAGTAGCCTAACTAACTACTTTCAATTAATGTTGTTCCGGTGATAATTTTCTACAACTACATCATAAGAAATCGTAATGGTTTGATAATAATTTTAAATGATGATATAAGAGAGGCGAAAGATGTACACCTATAAAAATCTGGACAGTTTTATGTAAAGTCGTAAAAGATGAGGGAATTTTTTTCAAAATACTTGTAAATATAAAGTGTATGAATAATTGATTGTGATGGAATACAATGAGGTTTTCCCTGGATAAATTCAACAGGTGACAAAGGTAGCGGAACCAATTTCGTTGTCGATAAATCATTCCTCTTGTGCAGATTGTTTTTGCATTCATGACATAAACAAATTGAACAAATCGTAATGCTTGCTGTCTTATCATCATCATCATACAGAAAACTACCAAATGGTTTGAATTGAATTTTTATCAATTTTCATTATCACAGCCCTTGTGTCGCGTTTCAAACATTTGTCTGTTGAATTAATTAAACAAAACAATTCCAACTATTATCGAAAACACATTGTTTTAATTGGTATTGTATACGATTGTGTGTGTTTGTTTCTACTTTTAATAAGATGCTTGTTTTCTGTATATGCTTGAAAACAATTTAAAATTCCAATTCTTTCAAATATTTTTGAAATTCGTTATGTGTGGAACACACATTGAAGTGCTAAGCTATTCCAACCGAAAATCTTTAATTATAAAAACCAGCGATCATTCATTGGTAAATTAATGAATAGCGGTGTCATCAAAGTGGCCGACCACTAGCTACTGAAGATCAGAACACGGTTTCACTTTATTGGCATTTTCTGGACAACTAGAATTCTTTTTCGAAAAGAAACGACACGGTGGTCGGAGGTGTTTTAAAACTAAAAATACAAAAACAACACCAAAAAAATAAACTCAACCATTCGACTGAGATACTTGACATTCTGCACAAATCAAATAGTTGATTTTGTAGAGAAATTTAGCTGAATTTTATGTTGTTGTTTCGTTCTTAATTGATTTCAGGGTGCCGATGGGAAAGATCCACACGATCCGGTGGTCAGCTTTACGACCATCATAAACTGTTAATTTTATAATTAGAATTATTTTTAATCGTTCTTTTAAAGTTTTTACGATTTGTTTTAAATTAATCGATGATAGTCTTCAACTGAATTATTGGTTAGTAAAAAGAGGGACCACCATCATTTTACAGATTGACTAAAATGTATCATCAGATGTGCTATAATCCCCTATGTATATCTGATAAATGGGTTTTGTGATTTCCGTAGAACACCCCAAAATGGAAAGCTATTAAATTAATCCTTTGCAAACGGTTCGTTGATATTTATGGAATATAAGAATCGTTTTTGAAGAGTTGATGCAGGAAATAGGGGCCATCCGTACTCTATAACCATAAGTACAACACAATACACAAAGCTTTCAATTAGTCTCGGTAAATTTCCAACAATTATTCATAATTGGCAGATGGTGAAGTTGAAACATTAAACTGGTCCTTTCTATATCTAAAATTTTAACCGTGAGAATAGTCGAGATTTTTACAGGCAAAACAAATTCTGATTTCTATAATGTTGTGTTAGATAAAATAGTGACATTCTAACACTGCAACTGACATTTTTTCATCACAAAACCAAACATATGTATAGGATTTGGATAAACAAGGCGCATCTTCTCTTTGTATTCTTTTTTCTCGTTCGGGTAGCATCCATAGAGAACTGTCACGGTGATTCGGTCGGCTCAAATACAAACGATTTATGATGGTCAGGGGCATTTTTAGGGGGTGACTCCCTTAAAAACACTAACTTTTATCAACAATAATCGTCATTATTTTACATCTTTCCAGTGTATCTTGTTGCTGTTGTAATAAAAATAAAACTTTCTAGATGTTGTTGATTATATAGAAATTTTTATAGCTTTTATATGTATTTTTATGCTCAGGTGCAAAATAATATAGAAATTTTTGTCTTGAAAGTAAAAATTTATGTAGTTTTAGTCGTTCTCCTGCTGTTTTTATTAATGAACATTAAGTAACTTGGTTATTATAATGGAGGAAATTGTGTGGAGAGACTTGATAAAAATTTGGCATACGTGCTATTAACGTTCTAACCAAATACACTTTAGTCTTTAACAGTAACTTTCTTGTAAATATACATCAACAAACTAAGTTGAAACTTGTTAGGCTTTTAACGTTTTGTAAAATTTATAAGCTCATTGTTGATAACGACAATCTTGTTGGGTTTTTTTTTTCTTCAAAATTATTGTGTTGAAAAGAATCGAAATGAAATAAGGTCAATCTTTAGACTTATTTCTGATAGATGACAAAAACCACAACCGACGAGCTTTTTGTCCCGCGAGCTTTCGCGTAATTTGATCAAGACTGAATTACGTATTTGGCTGAAAGCTTCAGCTAGTATTGATGATTCCTTCGAATTATTTATAAATGTAGAGAGTGGTTGAAAAGTTTCTCCAATATTTACGTCAATTCTGTCAAAGAAGTACGTTAAAAATGTTATGAATTTTTAAAATAAAATCCAAAATTTATGTGGAAAATTTGTTGAAAATAATGTTTTAATTTGATTGGGAGATTAGAGGTGTATACACACAAATAGTAAATTGGACAATGTTGTATGTTATGACAGTTTCCAATATGCAGTAAAATTGGAAAACTGTTGTCCTATCAGCTTTTAAACTATTGAAATTCTCGACAGGACCGAAAATTAAAACAGTAAAATAACAACCTGATTGTATATCGCTTGTTTCTCTCTACACGGATATCATTGAATATTGACTCGTAAAATTCACTTAATTTAATTCAGATGGCAAAGGTAGCAAATCAAAAAAATTGAAATGTTTATTTCTTTGTTGTTATTTCGAATTGTTTATAGTGAGTTGTAGGACCTGTTTTGTCACCTGGTGTGCGCCTAAAATAACCACACAGTTATGGCCAAACATCACATTTAAGTATTTTTCTCGTAAATATTGAACGGAAGCACAGCTATTTTGACTTTAATTTCGTTTGGAATAGCCTAAAAGTCATCAAGTTGGAAGATTATGGGACATTGAAATGTAGCCAGTTTTAATTATGATGAATATTAAATAAATTTTAATTCTCGAATTTGTAAACTGTCGAGACGGCTCTATTGACACTTTCTGGTAACTAAATACGAAAATGTTATAATAATTTAATGTAAATGAGACATTCAATTCAAACTTAATTCAGGAACAGTGATGGAATATTTAATTTTTTACATTGAAACAGTAGGAATGAAATTCAAGGAACTGTTATATTGCAGTCTCTCTCCATGTTTCGCTGCATGAAATTTGATACTAAAATTTTAATTAGATTATAACAACCCATTATAGTATGATAACAAGTTTCCATTAGCCATTATGTGTGATTTGTTAACCGTTGTCAAAATTAAAATATTTCAAACAACTGCAGAGACTGCAGAGCAAAATCCATCGACTTACTACATATGCGTCTTTCATGCTAGAAGATCGGATGCACATCCGGCATTACTAAAATTTTTCAAACAAAATATGTTCTCACTTTGTATACCATTAATGGGCAACAAATTCGATAGGATTTATGTGTGTTTTCCATAAACGTGGTGGTGGTGGTGTGATCTATGGGGTGTGCAAGAAAAGACCAGATGTGATACGAAACGCACGCCGGACCAGTTCGAATTATTTATTTGAATAACACCGTAATCTTTACTAAGAACTTAAATAAAACATATTCATCATTCAACAATATCCTGAAAACTAATCTGAAATTATACATGGGATTTGGGCGGAACCACCCATGTGGATTTGATAGATTTTCCAAATACTGTACTTATTTCCCACTGAACTAGCTGTCCAAGTCCACTCAAATAAAAAACACAATTATATTCATATAATTTTAATATATTTTCATAAAAATTTCAACAAAAGATTATCTGGAAATTTCCATTAATAACGAAATTAACTTTTATTGTGAGTTTATTAGATATATTATTCATAATTACCTGCAAATTTATCTTTAATTTAGAAAAATATACGTTTCATTAGGGTGAAATTGTATAAATTT
Organism: Hycleus phaleratus; assembly: GCA_013841185.1. Classification (NCBI taxonomy): domain Eukaryota; kingdom Metazoa; phylum Arthropoda; class Insecta; order Coleoptera; family Meloidae; genus Hycleus; species Hycleus phaleratus. The sequence goes on along the minus strand of JACDRP010000417.1, from coordinate 17,747 downwards.
TCTGTATAATTATCCAAAGCTAGAATGGGATAAAATAGAGGATATAAGAGAATAATATACCGATTTAAAACTGAAACTTTGTTAATTTATCTGGAACTTGTGGCGACATTAAAAAATACCAATATGCTAGTTGTTTGCAACACTATAAACTTGCACAACCTTCCGTAATTACCTTTAATGGCCTTTTATATACTTTTAGTCATTGTTGATATATCTTTACAAAGAATTTACCAAGAGCTATAAAAATTAAAATTAATGAAATTACAAAAATGTAGATAAATTTTAATTTTTTAAAAGTAAGTACCGCTCTCCTAAGAATAAAATTTCATTGTTCTGTACAACTTGTATGCAAGAGTATTCCGTTAAATTACAATTTAAATCGTTACATTTTGCAGATTTCAGTATCCATTCGGGTTTTTTTTTTGTCAAAATTTCATCGACTATTGCATTAATTTGTATAAGAGTGTCATCCATCTCAACTCTATCAACTGTTTAAATTGGATTAGTTTCGTTTGAGTTGTATTAAATAGTTGAAAATGTCCACTATCACGTATACGTACATATAAAATTGACTAGTTAGTTGTGCTTCCGGCTCTGCAGTAATATTGAATATTGCAGTGGAAATACGAAAAACGTGTGCAATACAATTTGTCGATCTAATGGATTTTTAAAGTTCCAAGATAGTTTTATTTACTCCATATGTGTTTGTAGCTGTCAAATTGAACAGATAAATTTTACAAAAATTGGAAACTAATCATCTGGATTCTTTCAAACGAAATGTGTTAAGAGAAAAAACATTAATTGTGATTTGTACACATTAATCAATTATTTTATAGAGTTGAAAGAAATCCGTTGGCACCACCTACACTACTAAACATATCATTTATTTCAAAGTGTTATATTAGGTCGTTGTCGTCTGTTTATAAACGATTTTGTTACTTGTTTCGTTTTCTTTTAACGTTTCTTTAAAGGTTTGTTTTTATTCATAACACGGAACTTGAGCAAAACCAGGTGTTTCTACTCGTCATCAACTGAAAGACAAAATATGTACGTAGAAATACATACACACACATATATTTTTAGTGGACAAAATATAAATAACATCCTGTTATTCAGACGACACAAAAAAAAAACATAAATGAGATTTACCTCTGAAAAATGGACACCAATGAATTCTCAATAACAATTGACTCAAAACTCCAAACGAGCAATCTTCTCATTTCTAGGAATCGAAAACAAATGTAATTAAAAATTAATAATTTCTTGACTAATTAATGTTTCTGGTTTCGCTCTTCTAGTAAAGCTTATTTTAATTGTTATTGTTACAATTTGGTGAAACTCAAATGTTTCTTCAACACTATGCACTGCTTTCATTCTAATTTCAATTACATGAAATTACAAAATTTCGTCCAATTCGTCCAGCAAATCTATTTTACAGATCAAGCTTTTAATTAGAACCAAAATAAAGTATCGTATACACGTGTTAACGCAAACATATAGAGGAAGAGTGTTTAAATATCTAATAGCATCACTATTTACAGCAAAGATTCTCTAGTTAACGATGCAAATTGAAGTGTACACTAAGACAAACAAGTAGTTGATGTTATTAAATCATGACTTTATAATCAGAGGGTGGCATAATAACAAATTAAAGTTATACTGTTTTAACGTAAATTTACTCCCTAATGCATAGATACTCACACATATTCATAAATGAACGTATAGGTATAGAAATATTCGAAGATAATGTCTAAATTATTAACAGACTACTATGAGTACAATAGCTACTATCATAATTTATCATAAATACTGTCTATTTCTAGTCCACTTTTTTTTGTAATCCCATTATAGGTGACTCAACATTAGGGTAGTATATACACAAATCTCAACTTATATCGTTGATGAACCGCAATATTACTAGTTGTAAAATATTAAAATTACTATTCAAATAGGGGTGAGTTTTGCTGAGGGATAACACCACCATATACATTAACATACCTCGAATTTCTGTTTGGTTTTAGTGATATATTAATGCAACATATGTGCAATTTGTTATGTTACGGTTAATTATTGATGCATTGCCTTTGATTTATTGGAATTTATTGTCCCGTTTATGTCAATGTTCTTAATATCATTTAAATATAAATGAGTTTTGATTCAATTTTATCGATAAACTCATCGTTTTGAATTGTAGAAATGATCAATCTTAATTATTGACATATTTATTTTGGAAAGAACATTGATTTATATAAAAAATTTAAATTAGAATCAACTTTATTACATTTAAACGTTGAACAACTGCAATTTTAGTTCCGCCATTCAAATTGTAAAGCTAGTCGTGATGAAAGCCAACCCTTTATTATACTTTTCCCAACGTCTACTAACTTAAAATTTATCGTTAAATATAATACACTTGTAAGCAATTTAAAATGTAGTTACTTTATTCTGACTTAAATGATAAATTTTAAACAGAGAACTTTTATTATCAACACAATAATTTGTCCTCTTAATCCATTGCTCTAGCGTTCAATATTCAACAATTTTATTCAATAATCTGTTGGCTGTTAGAATTGGATGTAGAAACAATATTTTAATATTCATATTTTAGAATTTAACAATTTATAAGATCTTCTTTTGGGAAAATAGAAATACTTTTATTGAAAAATAAAGTGTTTCCTCTATAAAACCTGAAAGAGTTTCGTAACATGCTTGAAACAAGTAAAGATAAAGTGCGGTGTATTTATTAAAATTTAATATACAGAAAAGCATTTGTCAAACAGAACAAACACGGTATTTCTATTTTAATTTATTGAATTAAGTAAAAAGAGTAAATATGTAAATTAAGTTAATCAATATTATTATATGGAAAAAGAGGAATTCCAATAGAAAAAACTTCAGTTCCGTTATAGTAAACGAATATTTATGTGTCTTTTAAAACTAAAAAAGTAATGAATTTCACCCAATGCAAATACGTTAATTAATCATATTTTCTTGCTTTAGTAATAGAAAATTTTGTAATAATTGAGAAGGAAGGGAGAAATTGAAACATTTCCGGCCACAGTTACTATTATTATTATACAACTACCACTATTATGAGAGCATTGAGACTAACACTTTATAAAATAACATGATTTTGTCTTTATCGAATTAGTATTTGAAAAGTGCATTTCCCTTACTTGAACTGTTTCCATTAGGGTAGTTCTAGATAAATTTATTCGTATCAAAACAATTGGCGTAATTTAAGGGTTATATATAGTGTGGCTTTACATTGTTATCGTATTCGTCAACTTCATTTTTTATACATAAACATCTGTTACCCTATCGTACACCCCTAGACGTATGTAATTATAAAGTGTCACAGTTGACAGTAATCGTATGAAATCCTCCTTGCATAATATTATTTTTCTACCATCCCCCTTCTGATGTACCAAATTTAGATTGTTATATTTGCAAATCTACAATTGTTCGTATAGTCATAACATGAATCAGTGATGATTTATAATGGCAATGAACTTCTCAATTATTGTTATTTTCTTTGATTAGATTCGATTTTCTTCTATTTGGTTTAGTTTTATGTGGATTTGTTAGCAATATTTAATATGTAATTGTAATTTTTATGAAGCTGCCGACAGGTGAATGTCGTCGATATATGACGCAGTCACGCAATTGCATATCATTCCATCAGGCACTTGCCCTTTTAACGTATATCTACACTATACGAAATAAATTTCAATATAATAACACGCAAACGTTTAAAACGAAAAATAAATAATGAAATTTATTTATAACGTTTCGATTAAACTAAGCTAATAATCTTTCAGTGATCATTGCTAATTTCTTATTATTATCATTGGAAAATTGAACAATTTTACTTGAATTTCACACGATATAGAACTAGATCGAAACTTTGCAATGTTATCTATGTTTGTATGTAGTGTTCGTTTAGTAAAATGCGTGACTTTCATAGAAATCCCTTTTCAAGGAAAATTCAAAAAGGGTATTAGTAAATTCTTTTTTATAAAAATTCTAGTGTCCCAATTGTTGAATTGCCTTTTAATCAATATGTCTTGTAGTCCATCATACTTAATTGATAATCACTTGAAGACGTAAATTGATTTCCATCATTTATTTTCATTATAAATAACCACATGCCAACACCTGATAAAACAGATTTGAGAACAAAACGTCTTGTTACTCATACAAAACCCACACAAATTTATTTATAAGATAAATTTAAAAGAAACTGTAAAGCGAAACGACATTAATTATCCATCAATTTCAACTTGTGTAATGTATTAGTGTAAGCTATATAAGTATATGAGACGAGAACCAATGCATATACACACATCTTTAACATTATTTCAAGTTTTATCATTGTAACAATCAATAAGTTGCCGTGCCTCTAAATTGTGATGACCCACCATTTGTCTTTCTAACACGATACTATCAACAAATGCATCAATAAACAACTACATAGAGTAGGAGAAAATAAAAATAAAACACAAAAAAAAAACATCTTTCACTGTTAAAAGATTTCCAAGGCATTTTAAAGATCATTAATTTACGTTCGTTGAAAGGGTTTGAAATTGGATGCAGCCCTATACTGTTAGTTCTTGGTGATCAAAACGATAAACTCCACCTATAACGAGTTATTCTTTTAAATTGTTGAATTTCAGGTAAAAACGAATACTTGAAACTCTTTAAAGTATCCCTATATAGCTATACAACCCTTAAATTGTATATAGGTTATTGTTTTAATGATTACAAAGATAATAACCCCCATCATCTTATTGGTCATGTCTAGTCCATGTAAACGCATAATTAACTAAGTTTGTTATTGTATATATATGTAGAGTAATACAGGACTGTATTAATATCCCTTGGGTGTCCCTAAGACGTGACCACAGATTCCCAGAAGTATCGCTTGTATCACTTACCACTTGCTGGGACTTGGTCATTAACGTTTCTCTATGTTACAACAACAACAACATTAGTGCATGAAGTTCAACATAAACCACTAAAGACCTTAGATATATGTATATTATAGAGGATTTAGATGGAATCGTGTCTCTTATGCGGTTACTGTTTAAAACCAACAAATCACAGATTCATAGTGTTAAATGAGGTAGAATATTATAAATTTTCGTATAGTATTACAACACATTCCATTATCTTCCAATTATTTTCTTATTCTTCTGATACGATTGACGGTCTGACAGTTGTTAATAAAAGCTCCATTGGTTGAACATCATTCGATTTGCTTACTCACACTTCAAGATAAGCTCAAAACATGATTGAAAAGGAGCACACATTGCACTGAACGAGTAAAAAAATTCAAGTTATCCACCAAGTGTTTCAAAATTTTATTCAGTAATACAAACCGAAATGTGAACATTGAATTTTCTGATGGTATAATCTTGTATTCAACTTATTAAAACTATTCACAAATCGAAAACTTCATATGCTATTCTCTCATTTAACTGTCATGATAAACAAATCACAGTAATTGAAGTGATCGTTGAATCGCATTCGTTTTCTTCCCATTCAGTAACCGGCTAGTTTTTCAATTTTTTCTCTTCGATTTGTTTTCATAGTAATTAGATAGAATGCTAGTAAATAATATAGGAAAGAAAAGACGAGTTCAAACTTAAATAAAATGGCAACTATCTGATTAAATTTGGTAGGATGTCGATGGCAATTTAAATGAAACCGATTCGCTGTTTATTTTACTTTCTACAACATCGTCTTCTTGTTCTACACTTTTCCCTGCTTTTTATTTTATTTCTTTACAGTCTATTTAATCAGGAAATTAAAGTTTATTGAACGATCGATAGCCGTATAAAATTGTTACATGAACTTTGTTTACATTTCATTGACCGTCAACAATTAATTTCAAATTAATCAACTCAATCGCTATCAATCAATTGTGGAACATTTTCAATATTATATTAAGAATTAAAATAGCTAATTTACAAATTAATCAATTAATTAATTTGGAATTTAATTAAGAAGATGTTTGCGCTTTTGTAAAATCAAACAATAAACTATAATAATAACAAAGAGTAAATCCATTAATTATCGATTGGGTATTAAATATAGTTTAAATAGCTACTTTAAGCAATACTCAATTTGAGTTTAACTTAATTTTATTGTTTCAGGATAGAATCAACGGCTACGGCGTATATTTGTCGGTAAGTACTCAATAATTTTTAGCATTATTCGTATATCGCATGCTAATATTAATTAAGATAGTTTTAAAACAATTCACTACTGATTTGTATAGTTAAAAATAGGAATTTTAACGTTGTGATAAGATGATTTTTATCGAATTGCTCGAATATTAACTGTAAGTTGAGCTTTCTTGTTCATATTTATTCGTGCTTTACTTGGATTTAATCTTAGGTTGGGCTAGTCGGTCACCTGGATTATATGCGTCTGTATGGGCGTTTATTGCTTACATAAGAAAATTTGTAATATTTTAACACACCTAGGTTTATGATTTAATTGAACTAATAATAAATTACTTATACTGCAACAATATAGAAATAATTGATTTTCAAATAATAACCGTCGAAATTTCAAATCGATATCAGGGGTTTGTTTGGAATTTTGTCATTATATATCTCTTATCAAAGCAACTATCAATCTGGACGTTGGTTACAAAGATGAGCTTAGGTAGAAATATATAGAGGGTTATTTGGTATGTTAGTTCAAAACATACCATTCTGTCTCTTTAGCCTTTGAACAACAGGAACTTCAAAGTCTATACTTATAACAGGAATCTTAATCTTCGTCCTTAGAATTCCATTTTAAAGTGCTTAATTTACACTTCAATTTGACCGTTTTCAAAGGCTAGTTGAACAAACTGCTAGTATACTAGAAGAGAAACTTATTACATTTAAAGACTATAAATTGAGTAATTTATTACAGATTTCTAGATTTAAAATAAATCATTGAATTCGTTACCGTTATTATATAAAATTTATATCAATAATAAAAATAGAAATCCGATTACAGATCAAATTAGATCAGATGGAAATTCGTATTTAATTTTAGTCGAATATCTTTGTTTAAATTAGTTGTAAACTTGTTTTTGCATTCGTTACAAAGTGTTTTAAGAAATAACTTGTAGACACACTATCCTGCTGAAAAATTAATTGAGAGAAGTACCCCTGCAGCGGTGTCTGACTTGTTGATTGTTAGTCGTTTTATTTCTACAATTTTTTTTATTTTATTTTGTTGGGCATCCCAAAAATTGATGGCGTTTTCTATAACACTTGCATGCGTATCAAAGTCGGACTTAGTTATTTCAACTCGATAATTGGCTTCTTGTATGTATTTATACCTACGTTGTCCATTTTGGACATTACCTGTCATAGATTAGAGAAAAAACAACCACCTACGCTTATAATAAAACATGGAGCTATATTATTCGTTTGAATTTATAAAAAATCTTCGTTTGATTATGTCAAAACTATTTTTATAAAGGTTGGTGCTAATTAAGTTTGCTTACGATTAACATCACAATTAATTTCAAGACATTATTAATTCTAAATCATATTGTTTAATAATAAAAAAAAATAGAGTAGTGATTGTGAGAGTATTTTTCAATTATTAAATTTTTATCTGATTGTTATTATTTAGTACACATCCTTTACATTGAAAATACCTGCTTATTAATAAATATAATCAGTTTCAATCAATTCTACAGCTGCCCATCATAGAAACTCTTACTATCTACTTAAGAATATCTCCCATAGCTGTATAATTACTGTATTACAAAGTTCAACCAACTGTATAAATTACAATAACAGTTAGTATTAAGAATTACAATTAGCAAATTCCCAAATTGTTACTAAAAATAAAACACAAGAAATTGTTCAACGTTTTTAAATAAAAACACCATTAAAGAGTTGATAGAAGTTGAAATTGTGAACGTATAAGGTAAATAATGTGACTATAACCATAATATTAGTCCATTAGAATATTATTATAGCTCTATATCGTTATCCAACAAATACACACGAGGGAGTACGTTTTTAAAATAGTTTGTTATTATTATATCAAAAATGTTTAATCTTAAATATCATCAGAAATAGAAGCTGCATCTCATAACGATGACTTATGTTATTTGAAAACGTTCACCATTTGTCAAATAAACAGAAAACCTGTTAAAATTGATACTATCAATTGAGAGGATCGAAGACTAAGAAAAAAATTTATAAAAAAGAAACATATAGTAAGACTAAAAGGCCCCCTTTAAATATATTAGCCCAATCTACATGTTTAATGATCAAAACAAAGGTGTAGACAGTGAAATATGTGTTTGAATTAAGGACAATAATAAATTCTAACCCGCCAACAATTTGAGAAGAAGAAAAATAAACAGTTACCACCGCACGAATCGATACAATCAAAAACAATTAATTTCGAAATAGTAGTGTTGTTGTTGTCTTTTATACAACTATAACAATGGCATAGAAGGAAATTTAAGGGTTGTCATTCTAATAGAAATCCACCCTTCTTAGAATTTCCATCCAAATATATTTTGTTGATTTTTGCCGTTAGTTCACCAATTCAGAACAGGTGTTGTGTCATCTATGTGAATTATTCTGCACATGTTTACGGTATGTTCGTTAAGATGATCATCTTGTCGGCCATACATATATGACTTTTGTCATTGTTTGTTTTTCTTGTGTCATTTTAACTAATGACACAATTTGTCGCTACTCACATTATAAGTACATACAACTCAACATTGCTGATGGTATTCTAAATTTAACATACCGAATTGGTGGTGGTGGNACACCACCAACTCTACATTGTCAAAAGACCACATTCCTAGCATGTTTCTCTATTCAAATTATATCCCACATCCCTTTGAATGATCTATAAAAGTCTTTTTCGGTGATACTATTGTCGAGTCGACAATTGCACTGGTTTTCTATTTTGTTGCATTTCGATTTATTTAGTACAGCTGCGCCCAAAATAGAAGCTTCGAATAAGAAGTGAGTAAGTTTTATGAGATCACAACAAGAAAATGCCAGATGACAGCAAGTAAATGATATGCTATTCAAAATATAATAAAAATGACTTTATTATTGTTTATCTATCTTATCCATCCGTGTGTTGCTTTTCCATAGTGTTAAGTGCATCGCTATTGTATATCTTCTCATTCACTATACACTTGACAAACTGAGCTGACGATGATGATGATGATGATGATGATGATGATGACGATGATGATGACAACATCACCACATTATTTGTTGTTTATATGTGTATTGTATACATCTCAGTCGCCCTAACAATAAACATAAAACGTTTTATTTCAGACGATTATTATCATGTTTTCTACAACCCCTTCAATTGATGTTTGTCTTCAACTATAGAATGTCCTTTTATAAATAACACTTTTGAAATTAATCAAATAAACACAACTAAATATAAATTGTATTTTAAACTAATTAGGGAAAATAAGTCGAAATGTTCAGTATTGAAGTTAATTCAGATAACTGAAAATAATCCAATCTATAGCTTAGCTTTAACAATAAGCTAGCGTAGATAATACATTCACGTTAAAAGCTTAGGCTAAATTTGTATCGTGTATTTGAAGAGATGGGATTTCTAAATCGAACCGATTGCAAAATTTCTCTATCAACAATGATTTAATTTGAATATCGTCGAAAAGTTATTGTATTGCAAAATTAACTGCACATGACAGGTATAATTTAAGAGAAAACCCTGAAATAAATCTCATTATAGTACCTAAACTTATTTATGGTGCGCTAATACAAAATTCTGTTTATTATTCGAATCATAACTAATCATTATAGTGCATGTTGTAATAAGCGCCTCATCTAATAAACTTCACAACTAGTATCATAATGACTAACGTTATGATCTTTTTAACATAAATAAATATGGCTGTTATAAACATCAAATTGTATAATTTCGGAGTATGTAAATTTATAAATTGCATTCCTAGTTTATTAAATAATCTTTCTATTGCTCTACAAAGCCAAATTTGTGTCAATATTTTTGCGATACTATAAAGTGAAAAAAAATAGTGTTTCAATTATAAGGTAACTCTTAGGTGATTTAGAAAATATTTCGGGCATTTGTAGGGTAGTTCCTAGGGAGCATTTTGGCAAAATTAGAATTTTGTAGCTAATTGGAAAATTGGTGGAAACCGCTTTAATCCGACCAAGATTGATTAAAGATCATTTTCCGTTGTCTTACAAGAATTTTGGGCTAATGAACATTGCGCTTCGGTCAGATTAAAGCGGTTTTTCACCAATTTCCCAATGAACTACAAAGTTCTAATTTTGCCAAAACGTTTAATAAATATTCAATTTCTTTTTAACTGCCTGGCAATTGCCTTGAAGAACTAGGAACGTTTAGTTTGCAACACACTGTATTTTTGATTATTTTTAGGATTTTCGTCAACGAATTTTCCGTTTATAACTATTCCTACTGGATTTACAAAAATTTCACCCCAATTATCTAATGTGTATGCGTTCTATTATTGTTGTTATTATTATTATTATCACTATTCTTGTTTTATGCATTTCACTAAAAGCATTAATAAAGCTAACAATACTCTAATACATATTGTAATTGATAATGTATTGTATAATTTATCACAAATAGTAATGAAATTTGAACAAACATTAACGAGAATGTTATTCGTTTATATTGATATTAAATTTATTGCTCTATTTATTTATAAATTTCCAAAATACAAATTATTTTAAACAAGATAAATATCATTTCATTCAGGTAAATTTTAGAGACTTGCCTTTTTCACAAGTGGTGAAGGTGTTCAAATATTTACATCCTTTTAAGGGTAAACTAAACATTCAACAGGGTACAAACAAATAGATTTCAAACAGTAGATTATTTGATTAAATACCTATTATAATAATTCTTTTTACATTATACTGCTTTACTACTGTTTAGTCTATAGCTGTACATGCAATTTGTTTTATTTTCCATTCGTATTGTAAAAACGGACAAGACAAAAGCTCCCTTTGACGTTGAAAACACAAAGGAAATTCTCGATCAAATTTTCTTTACTTGTACGTTGATTGACATACTTAACTGTCTAAATTTCTTGTTATTTTTTCGGGTTTTTTTTTTTTTTCAAAATAACGTTGAACCATTATAGAGAAGAAACATAGATCAGGTTACAAAGTTATTATTTCTTTGACAATTGTAACAGTAGAAGACAAGTGTAAACATTTTTGAGGGTAAAGACAACATTTTTAAATGAAAACAAGGGATGTTTTTCGGCTTTTTTGCTACATATATTTAAGCTTTTCTTCCCCAATTTTTTAAGGCAGTATAACATTAAAAATGACAAAACGAAAACAAATAACAGATTTGAGATTGAATTACCGAATCCAAGGGAGATGAGTTGAATTTTATTGTTTGGAATCGATCAATATCTTGTAAACGTTGCCACAAATAATAAATAAACAGTATTGTTATTTTAGTTTAAATGGTCATTTATTTTGTTAATTAATAATCAATTATTAATAATAATTTCAATATTGTACAATATTTATGAAATGTGTATAAATTAAATGCTACGGATCCCTACTTTTGGTTTGGTAATTGCGGAATTTCCGCAAGATTTCTGCTTCTGCTTCCGCGTTTTTTTTAAGCGGATATATAACGAAAGTAACTAATATGGGAAATAGACTAATTTAATGAAATTTGAAGGTCTAAAGTGCACCATTTTCGATTCGGTGTCTGAAAATTTTAATAATCGATATTTCGCCTGTTGAATGATACATTGTAATGATTCAAACATCATTAGAAGAAACATTTTAACGCGCATCCGAAGACGAATTTTGTTTTCAAAACAAAAAACCTATTTTCCCCTATAATTTAGCAAATATTATCTAACAGTAGATAGCAAATTTAAATCACTTGCCAAATCTTTAGAGATTTGCCAGTAAGATTGTTAATTTTTCGGAAAATTGATAAAAAGTTAACAATTTTAGTGTCTTTTTTGTATTGATGAATTGGTTTTTCGTTTCTGTTTCAACTTTTTCGGTTTTGTTTCCGTTGTGTTTCCGGAAATCTAAATTTTGAAAAATCTATTCTGATTTTGTGTCTGTTATGGCACTTCCGTAACATCTCTAATATAAATTATAATTTCTTATTTAAGAATTGCGCGATTATAACTTTTAGACTGTTTAGTGACGGAAAGGTTGACAGTTCGTCTAAAATTTTATTATATTTTGTTTTTTTTAGAGTATTGAAAGACGAGAAAATAGTGTAAAGTTGTTTTTTGATTGATAGCCTTACGTTGAGATTAGTATTTCAAATTATATTAAATTGCATGTTAAAATGAGTGGAATTTAATGCAACACGTTATATTCGATTCATTGTAACTTATCACTGTTTTGAAATAATTTATGATGTAATAAATGGACGTTAAACATGGCAATTACTAAATAAAAGACTGTAATTGTTTGTTTTTTTTTCAGCTGACATAAATTACAAGTACTATAATTTATTGAAAAAAAAATCAATTAGGGGTTGATTTCTATTTCTAGATTTTTGTTCGTCTAATGGAAATGATAAAATAAAAACATTTGTCCCAACATGAAATTCACGTTTAATTTGCCAGAACAAAAAACCGTTTATAAAAGTTTCGGTCAAGAATGGTCCAGTGAGAACAGAATTTTATGTGTATATGTGTAGCTATATAGTTAACTAATTACTCCAAGGGTTGGTCAATTAAATCGTCGAGTATGGTGGCTAATGGTCGAGATTTGTTAAAGCGTTCTCAAGGGGTATTACAGTAGGACAGATGCTGTCTCTACCGCTACCACAACAATAATAACAAATATATGAAACGATTATTTGTATAACTACATATAGAATTTTGTATAAGAAATGCCATTATATAAATGATAGAATAATAAAAAAAATTGTTAAAAATAGAGAATACGATTGGTGCTACAAGCAAGATAAATACACATCACATTCCATATGGAATTAACCTCGAGCCCTCAGTTTATTGTCATTGCAACTAAATTGACTCATGAATCTCAACGCAGGCTTGAACTTTTCACACTGTAGCTCTCTATTACGGCAATATTTATAATAGTATTATTGTTTAATTTAGAATTTTATTAAAATGCATCTTTCTATTTTAAGAAAAACTAATGTAGAAATTGTAGGTGTTGACACACCTTTCGGCTAGGAAAAATTCTTGTAAAACATGCGTCTAACGAAAGGAGTGCTGGTATAGTAGTTTAAATACGAAATAACAAAAGGAAAAATAAAGCAAAATACGACGAATGTTGAAAAACAACAACAGTCTAGTCCTTCTTAATTCCAGTCGCACCCACATCCCGGCGATATCTAAAGCATATCGAAAAGAAAGAGACTTGTGAGTGAGACAAATACGTAAAGCCTCCTTACTATACACGTTAAATAAAGTAGTAATCTTGTCACGTATAAAAGATCATGGACCAGACAATGCGGCATAAAAGTAGCAATGACGAAATGTATAGTAGTGTAGGAAAGCTATGACGCTTATTATACATTTGCCCATTGAGAAGGAAGGATATAATAAGGCTTGCATATTAGAATAAATCCAGAAAATTCCCTTAATTATATTATAAAATAAGTAGTCGTTAACAATATTTGGTGATTTTGTTGGAAATTACATGATTTTTATAAACTAATTAAAAGATAACTCTGTGTTTGATTGTAAGTATAAAGGGTTAAGGAAATGTCAGTTTATACGATCATAATCATTTGTAATGCAATATTCAAATTAATCATTCAAAAAGACATAAAAATTGGCTTGATAATAGATACCTGTCAGGATACGAACAGATTAACTACAACAATGTTAACAAGTCTATATACGATAAACAATGTAATAGATGTAGCCGTCCTTCCGGTTACCAAGTCTTTAAAACATATTGTTGCACCGAATGAATTTAATCAAATTTGTAAAATTCAACAACGAGTTAGTAGATAATATGTAATGTATAGTATAAAGGAAAATCTATTTATTTTAAGTGGGAATAGGTTTCGTGTGGACGTTGAGGATACAAATTTACATAATTTAGATGAGACAATGAATTAATTCTAAAGACTAGTTTACCGACAAGATCTAAAGAGAATAGTGTGTAATGAATTTCAAATTGTGGCCTGTGTTAATTTCTAATACAATATTATTATATAAACAATATAAACTACTATTCTAGAAATGACAATACAATTTGTTAGATTTTATTTAATTTATACAGTGGCAAAAAGTTATAAAGAGGATATGAAAAGAGCTGAATTTATACTACACGTATAGCCAATATTGGTGCCTTTTACCGAAAAATATTCGTAATACTATATAGATATACACAAACAGATACAACATAAAAATCATTCTCTATTCACTATTCACTACACGTATTGTATTCAGACCGGCATGCATAGAGAGTTGAGGTTACAGACACCCTATATCGACCCTCAATCCTTATAAACCATCATTCTCTACACACACATACGCTCAACGAACCCTTCACAGTTAACTCTCTATCTAGCCGGCTAACTTTAGCTCTCTTTTTTTGATATCAATATGTGAATGTTGAAAATTGTATGTGTCTGTGTGTGTGTGTGTGTGTTATTTTCAGCCAATTCGTTTGCTGCAACAGCAATATTCGTAATCAAAATGAACAAGACAGAAAGAGAGAGAAACTAACTAGATTTTATATTCTGTACGATGATATATCTCGTTATCTGGATTAAATGAGCATTCGAACATGTACCTACTATATACGTGTACTTTTATGTAATGTTAAAGTACAATAATTAGATTTCTACCATAGAGAAATATAGGTCGTTCGAAAATTTATGTGTCTACATAAATTTCGAAATTTGATAACAATTCGGTAGTTGAGAGGTGTTAATTTACAATTTAAACAGTCAATTGATTAACAATAAAGCCAACAATTAGTACGACTTTATAATCGTAGTTTACAATAGTTTGTAATTTAAAATACCCATATGGGTTGTAATAATATTCAACAATAATAATAGAACGACAATTAAATAAATCTAAAGTGGAATTTAAGTGTTTAAATTTATTGACATCAACAACATTGCACACATGGATTTTATACACAACAATAATAGTCCATCTATTATAAATAATTGAAAAGTGACAATTTAATTGATCTTAATCAAGTATTAAAACAATAATTATAATAGAAAATAAAAATTATTAAAAAATATTAGAATCTTGATGGAATGCAATAGAATCGATCTGCTAAACTAGTGATTCAGATCGATTTGTTTTTGATTGGCATAATTGAGGCAGTCTGATTGAAATCGTGGTTGAAACGATCATCATCTCTATCTGTTATAAAATTTCCATCACGTCAAAATTGAGTAATAACGAAAACTAAAAAATTTTAATAGTGATTGCACTGGTTTTAATACGATACAAACTTCATTTTTAATAGTTATTTCAAAATAAGTCACGTCGTCTTCAATCTGTTTGTTTAC
Organism: Hycleus phaleratus; assembly: GCA_013841185.1. Taxonomy (NCBI): domain Eukaryota; kingdom Metazoa; phylum Arthropoda; class Insecta; order Coleoptera; family Meloidae; genus Hycleus; species Hycleus phaleratus. The sequence goes on along the minus strand of JACDRP010000417.1, from coordinate 2,210 downwards.
CAAATTGCCTTCAATTGATGTTTGTTGCAGGCAAAACAAAAAAAAAACCGCCATGATGCAGAACCACTTAAACATAAATTTAAATCATTGACTGCCAATTAGGCAGAAACGAACCGACCGTATACATCTCTTCTTTAGCGTTTTATAAATGAAGTTCGAATGAAAATAACAATTTGTTCGTTGTTGTTGTATTTGTGGTCGTCGAGTTTCTCAACATATTTAAAATTTAATTGACCCAAAATTCGTCTATTCGATTTCCTTTTTATTTCCCTATAGAAAGTCTAATAGGGTGTTGTTGTTATTGTTGTGAAAGACCCTTGACAAATTAATTTATTGTTGATATAGACATTATTTATAGTAATCATGTATAATTTGAATACCGCACATGAGTTAACATTCTAACTATATGCTGACAAATTAGTTGCCGTTTAAAATAATAGCTTATTTATACAGATAGGTGGGATAGACTTTAACAGATCAATTTAAATAAAACAAAGTTAAGTTTCTAATGATAACAGTTAAATTGCTGCACCGTCAACATCATATTGGTTAGTTTTTTGGCAGTTGAAACGTTTCTCTTGCTTCAAACAAGTTTCGTATATAAATTGGGGAAAAACTAAGAAATTTCAGTATTTTCCAGTGAATTTATACAAACGTATTCATATGTATTTAAAGTGCAACAGCGCATGGAAAAGGATAAGCGGTCGACCACTCTATATGAATGTTAAAAATACCGGAAATACTGTCTAATCTTCTTAAAGCGGAAACATGGAAAAATTTTCACGTTTTTCACATAATACTTAAACTCTACTAAATGATTAAATTAAGTACATGTCGGATTACCGGTAGTAAATGATAACTATAAATCCATTAACACTAATTTACTTTTATTTTAAATGAATTAGTAATTTTATCAACAATTTAGAAGCTCATATTTTAACTGGTATAGCAGTAACAATATAGGAAATGTATCTAATATAGGATTCAACAGAATTCAATAACAATCGAATTGGAATTGGCCAGTTTTCAATAAAACTGTCTCAATGTTGCTTTAATTCGATTACTAGTCGGGGGTGTGTGCGTTTGTTTTTACATATTGACACCACAATCCTATTAAAGAAACTGTCTGAATTTTGGGCTGAAATTTTACACAAATTTCACTCACATTTTACAGCAAAGGGGACACACAATTAAATTGAATTTTAGAAATTTTCATAAAATTATTTGTTGATTTGTTTAATGGAAATTCATAGTTAAATTATATATTTTAAGGAAATATACACTTCAAAGAAATAAACGTACAATTTATATTCGTTATATTAAATTGAATCCGTATTTTGATGACTGGATTCTCATTATAATAACGGATGAATTAACTATAATTTGAAAATCTTATTGTTGCTTGACAAATATCAAGATGAAATAATGAATGAAAACTTGAAGAAAGATACAATAAAGATAAATTTTGTAGTTTACCTACGTACGTATGGTATTTGAGATTAAAAAAATAACTAAATAAATAAACGGAATAATGAGCAAAGAAAACTGTATGGGAAATTTTGAAAGGAAATTATTTAGACAAAAATCTCCTCTATTGAATATTTCATATTAAAATAATGATTCCGTAACTGTGGAATTTCTGCAAGGTTTGGTAGTTCTGTTTCCGCGTCTTTCTAAGCGGATATATGACGAAAATTATTAATATAAAAGAAATGCTAATTTATTGAAACTTGAAAGCGTAAAGTACACTTTTTTCGATGCGGTATCCGCAAATTTTAATATTCGATATCTCGCTTGTAACGAGTAATAACTTAAACATGATTAAAATAACATTTTAAAGAAGCATCCGAAGGCGTATTTTGCTTTAAAAATCTCAATCAAACTGAGTTGTAACAGAAAATCTTGAAATACGTGTTTTTTCAAAAAAATCTCATATTTTCCCCTATAATTTAGCAAATATTATAGATTTTTCAATAGTTTTATTAAAGGATATAGCAAATTGAAAGAGGTTTTCAGATCTCCAAAGAATCTTCTAATTTGTTCGTTGATTTTCTGGAAAACTGATAAAAACTGGAAGATTTTTCTTCAATTTGGTGCCTAAAAATAGCAGTTTCTAAAACTCGATATCTCGTTTGTTTGATAATATATTGTAATGAATTATATTATAGTGGAAAGAGTATTTTAAGGCGTATCTATGAGTGTGTTTGTTT
>JACDRP010000416.1:0-51723 GCA_013841185.1 Hycleus phaleratus | reverse complement strand
AAATTTGTTATTTTATAAAATAAGCTTTCACCTAATTTTCCCGAAATAAATCGACCGTCTTGCGTAAAACTCGTTTATTTCCATCTAGAAAACTATCGAAATTATCGTAGAAATTCGATTAATTAGCAAATTATCGATCCTTGTCGATAATCAACGGAAAAAATGGGTTTTTACCATTCAACACATCAATGGTTTATGTTAATGAATTTTTGAGGACATTCCCCTCTTCGCCCACACACCAATACGCATCCACTATAAATATTTAGACGCTAAACTATTAATTTCAATCCAAAATTCGAGTTAGACACACCAACAACAAAAATGAAGCTAATTATCTGTTTTTTTATAGTCGTCTTGTACAGTATTGTTGTATCGAGTGAGCAATACACGAATAAATATGATAACGTCGATATCGATCAAATTTTACGAAGTGACCGATTGTTGAAGAATTACGTTAATTGTCTTTTGGAAAAAGGGAAATGTAGTCCGGACGGTGCCGAATTGAAAAGTAAGTAATTCATTAATTTATTGGTAAATCGCGAATTCTATTCCATTTTTATAATTTCGTACAATTAGAGAATCTACCGGATGCGTTGAAAACCGCCTGTGAAAAATGCAACGATAAACAGAAAAATGCAAGTAAGAAAATTATCAATTTCTTGTTGGAGAATAAACGGGAATGGTGGAATGAATTGGAGAAGAAATACGATCCGGAGGGTCTTTATAGGAAACGTTACGAAGAAGAGGCACACAAACAGGGAATTAAATTGTGAAATTTTCCAATTACAACACCAATATTTATAGTAGTAGCGATTAAATAAATTATTCTAAAAAGCAATTATTTTTACTAATAAATTACATAAAAGACATGTAAAGTAGAAAACCAAATAGTTATCATTTGCGGTAAATACAATATATTCCGAAAAACTCCATTATTTTGACTTATCTATAGAATTTTCTTTCCAAATTTCCATTACGACATAATAATCGTTAATAAAAGGCGAATTGCACGATTTTCAAATAAACAGACAGAATTTTATGCAAGAAATTAAATTACTGCCAAGGCTATATGCAAATAACGCCTGACACTTTCCAATTTCAGTAATCAATAAAATAGATGTCTCAATTAGTAAGACTATTAACTGATAAAATTAACCGAACGTTATTTCAAATAAATATTTACCAAGAAATCGAAGAAATCTTACATAAAATTTTACCAAGAAATATCAACATTAAACTCGGTTTCTCGAATTTAAAAAATCAACTGGATCAATATTTATTTTAATCATTAAATAAGTAGGAGTTTTAAATGGAATTATGTAGCGATTTTAATGATACGTCAGGATTGAAAACGACATGAAACCTTTTCATACCCACCGACATTGAACTAAATTCGTACGTACATACATCATGAAATAAGCAAATAAATAAACAAGTAAACAGAATTCTAATAATTATTAGATTTACTGAACATCATTTATTCTATCAGAAAACTAGTTACGAGCAAGGCTGAAAAGTTGTAAGACTCGAGCTAAAAAACGTATAACTTAGGACAAGAATATCTCGAAATTCCCCTGAAAAACCACTATTATTGATCTAGATAAAAACTAGTATTTTCTAAGGAAATAAATCATTTCCCAAGGTTGCCCATGGTAATTTACATAAAAAGAGCAAATAAGGCATTCATAATTCAATGTTATTCGTTTAATACCCCAACGTCAAGGTGTTTTTCTTTTATGAAACTTAATAAAAATTAATTACAATTTCCATACCCAGATAGTCAATCAAGCATCGAACAATAAAATATAATTTTCCACCATTCTATTAAAGTTAATTGGTTTTAATTATCTCAGCCTTCATTGCGACAATTTTTGTGGTATTTTCTCTTGGTACTGGTTCTCTTTTAAAGAAAACCAACCACATAACGATATTGGCCCCAAAATCTGCTGCTAAGATTACGTTTCTTTTTTTATATTTTAGGCCTTACATAAAATTTGTAACAAAACCAGTATGTCGAGTTTATCAAAAAATCAGAACTGTAGTTCTCAAGGCCCTTTTCTCTCTCTTTCTGCTCTAAAGGATTCATAAACATTGACAATGTTATTAATTGCCTATGAGTAAGCGCAAATAAAATACGAGAAAAAAATGAAAAAATCGTCAACTCCCCACTATATTTAACGCAATTTTCCTCGTATATAAGACTGGCATACAAATCCATCAAGTCAAGATAACAACATGAAGCTAACAATTGTGATTTGTGCTTTAATCAGCATTGTAATTGCTGAAAAATACACAACCAAATATGATAATGTCGATTTGGACGAGATTATCAAAAGTGATCGTTTAATGAAGAATTACGTGAATTGTCTATTGGATAAAGGCAATTGTAGTCCAGATGGTGCCGAATTAAAGAGTAAGTCTAACTGAATTGACACGAAAAATTAGTAAAAATCGAATCGTTTGCAGAAAATCTACCAGACGCTCTCCATACCGATTGCTCCAAATGCAGTAAAACCCAAAAGGAAGGCAGTAAGAAGATTATAAGACATTTAATTGATAACAAACCAGATTGGTGGAAAGAACTCGAGAACAAATACGATAAAGACGGCACATATAGGAAGAAATACCAAGCTGAATTGAAAAACTAAACTAAATCTAAATGTTTTAAATGGGGTATAAATCTATTTTGTTTCTTCAATAAATATACGATTTGTTTCACAAAACTACTTAAAACTTGAGTTTTCTTCAACTGTAACTATCAAAATTGTAGAATTTCAAGGCTTGTTACGTTTACTTTTCCAAGATTCATTGTAATTCTCCAAAGCATCAGAGCTTATCTGAGACGTAAGGTCAAATTGGACTATTTATGCAATTTTGAGTCAGTCTCGAATCACAACCGGAATAATGAAACTTCTGGTCAGAAAATCGAACGATTTAAAGTCCAAACTTACCATCATATCCTATTCTCGCCTGTTTTTTCGTTAGTCTTTCGGATTTAGTCTTTTGCGCTAAATTCCGATTTCGGCCAAGTACTGATAAACAAATAGAAATTTGGTGGAATTTCTACAGAATTTCAATCATTCCACACAATTGTTGACATCGTTTGGAATTGAAATTCTGATAATAAACTCGAACAAAACAAAAAGATTCTTTTTATTATTCTAACATGGTGAAGGAAAAATCTGTACGAATATACAGAACGTTCCGTTTAAGATAGTTTAGGATGTTCAGGATGGGCGGAATTACAGGATATCTGAAATAAAAATTAATTAGTTTTTTTAATGCAAAAGTGGTGTAATAAAGGAAACATAATTACCAATAATTCTACCATTCTAATCCTTTCTAATTAACATGTCTTACATTAAAACAGTCAGACAATTTAATGATCAGTAATAAAAACAATTATCATACATACATAGACTGTACATTAAATCAAGGACATCATACAAAAATAGAATGGTTGTATTATTTCAAGCCTAAAAGATAATACGAAAATCCATTAATTATTCACATTAATTATCCTAACATCAGTCTATATAGAGCTTTATACACGTGTGCTGAACTTATAAGGGAAGGCTTATATTTGAAGGATTATAGGAGGGTTTCATTTTGGCCAAATTTCGGCCTTCTGACTCCTTTAGACGTGAGTCAAAATACGCTTGGTTTGTTCAAAAACGAACTTTACGCTTCAAATGATTTAAAGTTGTTCCCAATTTGATTCTGCGTAGAAAATTTTCGCGTTTCTTCTAGAAAAATATTTGGAAAGCAGCCCAATAATTTGAAAAATATGTGAAGGATTATAGCAGAACTCCTGGAGATCATTTTGGCAAAATTTGGACTTCCTTGGTTATTTGGAAGTTGATCAAAAAAGAGAATCTTATATTTAAAAACGAGTTTCACACTCCAAATCATTCAAAACTGCTCCCAATATTGATTTCTTGCATTTTCCTCCACTTTATTGGAACGGAAAAAAGGAAGCATCCTTGAATCATTTAAAGTGTTTAGCTGGTTTTCAAGAATCACTAAGACGAGTGTTTTTGACTAACTTCCCAATAAACTAAAAGGTCCAAATTTTGGTAAAATAATCTCCAAGAAACCTCTTATAAGACTTCAAAATATCTTTCAAATCGCTCAATAGGACCTCCTATAACTTTTAATTCAGCACCTATTGGAACTTAGAAATGTTTCTTCTAATTCAAAAAAACTCACTAAAATCGAACAGTTTATCCGAATAACGCAAAACGTAATGCTAATCATCTTTACGTTTCTTATTCCTTACATTATCTTCATTGCCACGTTTACGTTTACAACCCGGTTCACTAGTACGTGTCTCTCGTCTAGACGGTACATCGATTTGTTGTTGAGCTTGAAATAGAATTTGTATTTGTTGTATTGATTCTTGTTGCATTTGTCTTGCCATATTATAAATCGTATCATTAGTTTTATTATACATTATAGCATTATTAAACATTAATAATACATCCCGTTGAAATTCTTGTGTCGTTCGAATTGTACCATTCTCAATATTTTTCCGTATTGTCAACAAATCCATCGGTCTATAAACAATACTGTGATAACCGGGTGCTTGATCATCGGTTATCGGTTTCGAAAATATCGATGCATATTTATTGGCAGCTAAACGATTATAAACCAACATTACTGATTTCTTCCAATTGCGATATTCACGATCATCATCATAATAGGAAGCATTCGATACTGGTGAATTTGGTATTGAATCAATTGGTGTAGAAACACGACGACGTACTCTTGTTAAATTACTATTACTAGTATTACTACCAGCACCATCATCTTCTTCAGTCCATGGACTATTCGAACGTTCAGTTTCATTCTTTATCTTCAATTTATCTTTAATATCGTAATCTTTATCGGAATAACCACCATCATCGATCACATCATCATCACGATGTACTTTTTCTAGTGTTAATAGTACATCGAATTCTTTATCTTCTTTCTTCTTCGTACGGGAATAATCACGTTTTGCTTTACCACTCTTATCAACTTTTACCTCCATATTAAGATCATCGTATAATTCCTCATTGAAATCCGGCGTTATTGTTGTTTCCGTTGTTGTCGGTCCTGTATCCAAATCAATCTCATTTTTAATCTCCTCTAGTTTCGGTTTTTCATCATTCGTCTTTAATGATTCTTCAATTATAGTTTCTGTTTTTATAGTTTCAGATTTATCATCGTTTTTTTCAGGTTTCACATCAATTTTATCATCTTCTTTAATTTCATTGTCTTTAATTGGAATTTCATTCGTTTCATTTGTATTTGGTGATTCTTTTTGTTGTTCAGATTCGATTTTTTCCTCGTGTTTCTCTTCCAATAATTCCTCTTTCTCGATTTTCTCATTATTGTTCAATACCTCCTTTTTATCAATCTCTTTACTATCTTCAATATTAGCCGAATTTTCTTCCTTTTTTATATCCGCATTGTTTTTGGTTTGTTCGTAATCTTCCTCTTGAAATTCGAACGGATCTATAATTGGAGTTGTTGATTTTTCCTCTTTATCAACATTATTATTAGAATTATTGGTTGTACTAGATTGGGTTTCTTCATTTTGTGTATTTTCTTGAATTATTTCAGTTTTAACTTGATCACTTTCGGTTTCTTCATCATCGAAATCTTCCAATTCTAGATTTAAATTTAAATCACCATTACCATCAAGTTGTAGATGTTGTTCTGGATCATTCACAATATCTTGAGCATTCTCAATTAAATCCGATATAATAACATCAACATCATTTTTCATTTCTGGTAATGGACCATCTGGTACTAAAATACTGTTAGCTAAATCGTCGATTTTTAAATTCGGTAAATTAGCATCATCTAAAATATCGTTAGTTATCGGTTGTTCGCTATTATTATCAGTATTAGTAGTAGTATTATCGGTTTCTTGTGATTCTTGCGATACTATTGGAAGTTGTTCCGGTTCTTGTGGTTGTCCAATCGCCGTACTCACTAATTGTTGTAAACTAGGCGAAACTTGTACGTTAGCTGACGAATTTAACAAACTAGAAATCATCGGATTCGTGTTGGTATTCGTAGCGTTCCTTTGGTTGGTTATCGCCGAATGTAGAATCGACGATGATGTGACATTGGGTACTTGAGACGGTGATTTCAATAGACTTGTTAACAGCGGCGATAGCGCCGGTTTTGCTGGTTGTTCTTGCGTATTATTCGATATCGTTACAATTGGAGTCGGTGTTGTTGGCGATGTTGATGTTGTTGTTAAACTTTCTTCACTATTACTGTCATTCTCAATTAAACTATCAATCGATTCGGAATTCTTCCGTTTTTGGCCGGCTATCGGCGGTCGAACAACCGGCCGCCAGGCCCGTTCGATTTCTTGTTTTCTCAACTCGCGCTCACGTAACCATTCAGCATGTACTAGAGCTTCCTGTTCTTTCTTACGCTCCTCTTCATCGATCTCTTTACACCAAATATCCAATTGTTCCTCACTGATATTGCCTAAAATTATTCAATCAATACAAATCTAGTTAATTATCGATAATTACCTGATTGTAATTGCGCTAAATCCGCTTGTAATTTCGCATATTCGGCCTTCTCCTCGGCCAATAGACGTTTCAATTCGGCTTTACGTTCGTTTAACAGTTTCTTCAAAATACTCTCGGCCGGCGTTTCGATGGCAACCTCACCGCCAGATGCACGTTTTTTCCGTTTGGGAGTTTCGCAGTTCGCCAACAAAGCATGATACTGGGCGGCACAGTTCTTCTGATGGAACCAATCCGACGGACGGTTCGGCTCTGCAAATTGTTTTAAAACACGACTCACCGACGTCAAGTTCTGGTCGCTTTTTCTCGCTACAGCCAGACACAATTGTTCACGTATCGACCACTTGTCCAGGGGTTCGCGTTTTATTTGTAAACGTTCCTGTATCGACGCCATCCTTTGAGGTTATGTGCACTGGTATTTGTTTATATCGTCGATATTCGAAATTCACAATGGAATCGACGTAAATAATCACGTGGAATGGTTTTTAACGGGTTTTGGGGTGAATTGGGGGAATTTTTGTAATTTTTGGCGAAAAACGCGAATTTACGTTCAACTCGCGAAATCTGCAACTAATCGCAGGACGTAATCACTCAAACAAAATTTTTAATTATTATAAAACATAAATATTTTCATAGAAAAGCAACAATAATTTCAGTAGAATAATACCGAATAAAATACGATTATTTCTAAATATTTATTTAAGATTAAAGAAATAAGGGATTACGTACTTTATTTATACTTTAGATAGTGTAATATTAAAGTCCCTAAATTTGCTGTCATTGGTTCAAAAAAGAGCGCGAATTTTTGTTAATAAATTCTTTATTAATGAATAACAGGTTTGTAACAAAAATTACAATTATAGTAATTTGTCACAAAAATCACCCATTATTATCACAAAACTTAAATTATCACGTTTCTTTATAAATAAACATACAAATTAACCGAAAAGTTTTGAAAATAGTAACAATTCAAAACTATTTAATAGCAAAAAAACATTAAACTCTCAATGAAATTAATAACAGTTAAATAGAAAAAAGAGAACTCTGAAAATTAATTGATTAATGATAAGCCAACAAAAATAAATGAAACTAAAATAACAACAATTTCTTTAAGGCACATTTTAAAGAAAAAAAACTAAAATTATTGCACTTCAGCAGTCTTTTGATTAGCATCATCAGAATCTGGTTTTGATGATTCGGTTGTATCAGTTGTATTATCAGTTACAACATCAGCAGTCTTATTATTATTCTCTTCAACAATTTGATTACTCTCAGATGATGTTACATTAGGACTGGATGATTCAGACGTACGTTCTTTACTAACCGATTTGCGTCGTTGTTTCGTTCCCCTTTTATTATTATTATAAGCGAATTTCGTTTGTTTTGGTTGTATAGGCGATTTTTCCGGATCAAAAAAACAATCAAGAATATGAAGTAATTCTTTTAAATCGGCTTCTTTAACATTAGCAAGCTATAAAATTCAAATTAATACAAATTAAAAAAATAATAATCGAATAAACTCACTTCAGTCTTTAATAATTTATCAAGACCGTCTTTACCGCCGTCATCAAAAGCGGCTTTCAATTTTTCATAATTGACATTATTTTCAGCTAATAATCGACGTAGATGGCTGGCATGTTGGCGTTCCGGTCGGCTAGCACGCAATAAAGGACCAAATACCGGACGGAAGGTGTTCTGTCGTTCCAATAGAATCTTAAAATTAAAACAGAAAATTGAAAGGACAATTGAAGGTTGTAAATGCTGATAACAGAATTGATAAATAAACGGAATTTTAAAATTAGATTTTGTAAATTTTCATTGTGATAATATATCGAGAATTTTTCAAAAATCGTTGATAAAGCTATCATTTCGGAAAGAGAAGCAGATATTTAACGAATATTTCAACGAAATTAGAACATAATCACCTTTAATTTAGCAATTTCTTCTTCTTCGGCACTAATTGGATTAACAAATGGACAAACTAAATCGATTAATTCTTGTCCGCTATCATTACTATTGGTGTTATTGTTATTTTCTACATTATCAGATTTTTCTTTAAGTTCTTCACATTCGCTTTGGGATAAATGTGCGGCAATTTCGTATGCAGCCTTGGCACGATCAACGGCATTACGGAAATCCTCATTTTCGCGATTCAATAGAATCTTCGCCATCATACCTAAACTGAATTTTTTCGTTGTTTTTGCACATTTCACTTGAGCCACATGGAAACCATTAACGAAACCTTTAACAACTTGTTGGAAACGTTCTAATAATTGATAACGACGTAGACTTTCCAATAATATACCCGGTGATGCTTTGTGCATTTCATGGTAGATTAAAATTATACCATCTGTAGCATCGCCGCGTAAACCTTCCAACCAATTCAAAAAATCGGTTAACGCCGATATTTCGCTTTTAGTTTTAACAAATTTATTCGAACGTATGTCTTTCAACATACGATATTTGTTCGTATTGACGACACGTATGTTGTATTTACGCCGACAGGCGATACTTAAATCGGAAAACGGCATTATGTATTGCGAAAATTGTACTTTCGGTGTATAGGCGGCTATTTGGCAAATTTCGTCGATCAAACGGCGACCGGTAGCGTCCACACCCCAACCAACTAGACGATATTTACCAATCGGTACACCTTCGTATTTCTTCTTTTTCGAAATTACCCCATTACCGTTATTGTTGTTGTTATCATCGCTATTATTACTCTCAACCATCTGGGATGATTCATCGGCCGGATTTTGATCTTGCACCATTGCGATCTGTGGAGAAAAAATTTTTAAACCACACGTGGTTAATTGAGAAAATCTAGAAAAAGTGTGGCCCCACCCAAAAAAATCGGGAAAATTCCGAATTCTCGAAGCTTATTTTTAGGAAAATACCAAATCAAATACGAGCACAGAAAAACTTACATTCCTTTCGAAATTCTTATCGAAACCAATTGAATCGACGATAATACAATTAAACGAACTTTATCAAAGACTAGATGAATTGAACACCTGTTTATTCACACTAATTAATTCTACAACAGTAACACATTGGATTTTTAATGCATATGTATAGGAGGAAAATGCTGTTTTTTTAACACGTGGGGTCATATATGAAATGGTAATGTTATACATAGCGGAGAGGAGAAAGGGTAAATTCGAGGAGGCGCACTCACAGAATACGGAAGTACGTCATTAAATTGCGCGTAATTTTCAAAAATTCAATTAACAAATAATTCCTAATTAAGAAATACTCACAGAATTCGGTAATTAAAATCGAACAATTGCGCAATTAGAAAAAGCGTTACTATAAATAAAGACAATTGATTTTTTGTTTTGTAAACAAAATCATATGTTGCATGATGCAATTTTTATAATCAGCTGTTAGTTTGACAGCTGGCGCAAATTTGGCGATAGGCAACCAATTATACACCGACAAAACCGCCGCAAACCACCGATAATAACCGAAAAAACCGTCTCGAATTCCATCCACAAACCCAATTATTCAAAATAATAATAATTCATAAATTCTTTTTAATTATTTTTAATATATTATTTTTAAGTAGCGCCTGTTGTATAGCGCTCTATTCGATTTGTTTAAATTGTAATTATAGATGGCGCAATTTACATAAATTACAGTAATATTCCACAGATTTCTGCAGTAATTGTGTCAATTTGATTGGGATGTCGGTTACTAGATGGCGCATATTGTACGAGTGTTAAGATTTTCGAAATTTGGTGGTTATTGCAATTATCACTTTAATTGCAATTATTTAAACGAAGTTGTAATTAAACAAAATGATAATAGAGTTAATTCGAATTATAAAACTATGCGGATTGTGTTGTTTTATTTAAATTAATACATTAAACTTTGGTAAGTTGAACATATGATGTTGAATCATTACATGTTTTGATCATGTTATAAAAATATTTCCTTATCATATATTATTATTTTACTTTATTTATTTATATTTAAAAAAATCTATATTTATTTTGATTATAGTGAATAGGAAAAAGATAAATCTTGCACTGTACATCACTATTGTTCTTTAATCCTACATAATTTAATGCCTATGTAAATTTGCAAAATGTGAATCTATTCAAATACACGAGCACATTTCAGATATATCTATTGAATTGATAAAATACAATATTCAGTTCTTCTATATTTATGAATAAAATAAATTTATGAAATGTTCTAAAAATGATCCAAACATGCTATGTAGTATGTAGAAACCAAACAAATGTCTACAATTTTATCATTAAACCTACTATAGGTGCATATGTATACACTTATTTTTTACATAATATATTACCCTGTTCTTATTTACATAAGATATATTTATCAATAATATAATTGTAAATATGGGGTTGAATATGTGTGTATATTTAAAAAAAAATAGAATAAAAATAGGAAAAATTGATACATCGTTGGTCTCATTTAAATTTAAACACCTGTGTAAAGAAAATACTAGTCAGGATGTGGGGGCATCTGGTTCCGGTGTAATGTCGACTATATCAGGGAATCTTTTAGAAAATTTAAATAATAGACTGTCAGAATAGTTGGCAATATTCTAAATTAATATCCATTGGAAAAAGTACGTTTACACCGTCGATTATTGTTAGATAAAAACGACGATGTAAACGTTGTTGTTGTGAAAAAAATTCGACAAAAACACGACCTTAATTGAACGTTTCCAAAATTGTCAGGAAACACGAGGACGGAAACGTTTTTTCGTAAACTGTTCGAAAGAACTGAAATGTCGTCGAATTGAATTAAATCGCGCTAAAGAGTCGACAATTTCACAATTAAATTCAATTCAATTTACGGCAGGATCCATCAAATTTGGAATTGCGGACGGAATTTCGGCCAAAACTTGAGCACCCTCAGATGCCCGAAATTGGGCTGAATTTGCGACCTTGTGGCTTTTAATTTGTTTAAATTAAGATAAATCCGAGTGTGTGTGTAGGTATAGATGTAGTTGGAGATTAATTTAAATTATTATTTTTTTATGCACCACCGATTTTCTGCAATGGTTAGATGCACCTTTTAGTTTTACGGTTCGGATGGATGATCGTTTACTATTAAAAATAATAATGGTAAAAATTGCAATCACCGGAAATGAGACACAATTAGATGACGTTAACATAACCAGGATATTAACAATATTTAAAACGTCATTGATTATTTTGCATTGTTACGAATTTTTCTAATTTCTAACAGAAGAATCTAACGGTCCCTCCTCGTCTAACTGAGAATGCAACAGCATCTGTTTGAGAGAACTATTTAGGACAGAAATCTGCAAGATGTTTAAATAGAGAAAAATATGAAGAAATTTCGCTACTTTCTTCGTGGAAGATTATCAAAGCGAATCAGTGGAAATTCCATTTTTGTTGTTGTCATCGTTGTTGTTATTATAAAGATATTTCTTCACAGCATCCCAGTTGGACAAATCGAATAAATAATGACGATGATTCTGTTCATTTACTATTAATAATTGGTCGAGTTTATTTGTATTAATCAGCATGACTTATAATTGTAAATTATAAAGGCGGCAACTAAAATGGACCAGTTTTTTTTATTTTGCAATTTTGTAATGTTGAACTTTAATTTCTGAACAAAACAATGTTGTTTTGTTAGATTTCTAAAGATTTTTCCCAACATAAATCCGATAATTTCTATGGAAATTTTTAGGAAACCAAATAAACATCTAAAACTGGTTAAATCCCTGTTTGTAACAGAGCATTCAACCTATAATTTCTCCAAATTCTGCCTGAAAATAACAGATTTTATAGATAGTTTGATTGACATTGTAAATGGTCAGCCATTATAGAGCCGGACCTGTAATTTCGTGCATCTTTTCGGGCGAAACCGTCAACATTATTTCCAAATTTCGACCAACAAAAATTGCAAATTTCAAAACTATAATAATAGGGGTATAAAATTTTCTATCCCGATACGGCCCTGATTCTTATAAGGACTATAATCGGGCAAAAATAACAGCAGAGAAAAATCTAAGATTGGAATCCAGGTAGCAATTATACCCACCCTTATATGTGTGTGTATAACCTGAGGGCGGGTGAAGACGTGTTGTTGTGCACTTGCATCGTGAGGGTGAGCGCCCTGGTGCACTGCTGGCGTAATGATTGATGGTGTCGGGCCCCGGGGTGAGCACCCTCTAAGCATATAAATTACACCCTTTCGGGCGGTGGTACGGTCGGTCCGGAATTCTCTCTACGAATTCCCCCCATGTGGATTGACAAAAGGGGACAATTCTACATATATAGGTGGTGTATGTATGTACGTACATAGGGGTGGCTAGATTTGAACTTTATAGGTATTCAAGGGTGTATTGTTCACACTGAGCCGTCCGTAAAGCGCGCAGGTTTTACTTTCATTTAGATCAGTTTATTATCGAGAATGGACGAAATAATGCGACTAATAGGGTGTGCAATGGAATCTTACAATTGTTTTATTTGATGAGGGTGGTTTAAAAAGTGCAATAATTTTTAATTGTAAATCCGTCATTGATTTTTTGTCTAGAAGAAAAAGTACAACTGGTATATGTGTAGTTTTTTTGTTGTTGTTGTTGAAACCGAGGCCTGAAAGGTGGGACAGGTGTGGCGTGTTGTAGAACTGACACGCTACCAGCCTGCCTGTCTGTCTGTCGTGTCCATGAAGGGTGTACGTCCCCCAGGCTGTTGTTACATTCCCTCCTAGTGGAAGGGTGTCTAGCACATACATCCTGACAATTCCATCTTGCTCTTTTTCAACATACACGCAAAAATAAATTAGAAAATTTCCTGTAGACGAATCTTTTAAATGCAATTTTCTAATTCTCTAGAACGTCTAGGTGGTAGAAGTATCGTCACGGGAGCCGGTACGAACCAGAATTTTCGAAATTGTAAATTTTTGATAAGGCTCTAACAAGGGAAAAAAAAACTATTAAAACTACGGTGAAAGATTTGGAACGTCGGGACGTTATAATAATAAGTTTCCATCGATCGATATGGCGACATGCAACGGCGCCGCTGGCGTGCATGAAGAAATATGCATGTGCATTTTCTCCCCACATAGTTGTGTTTTTTAATTGTATTTTAAACATTAATAACCTCATTGAAATATTTTCTAATTTTATAAATTCTAGAAATGATTAAATTAAAAATTGTTGAAGGGGATAGAATAAAAATGATGGAACGATCGTGCCTTGAGCGAGATAGAGACAGTCTTGAAATGAAAAGCTGTTATTCTGACGGCTGTTCCCAAGAGATTGGAAATCGACGTCCAAAGAGCAGAACAAACACTCTTTCAGATGTTGGACCCGATATCGTTGGAGAGAATATACAGACACATATCAATACAAGAGTAGAGTGGGGTGGTTTTATTTCTACTACCACCAGTTCTCTGGGCTGTTTAATTATCATTAGTCCATTCGATGTTTACTAACAGCGGACCCATGATTCGAGGATCAACAATATTATCATCTATGCGTTTGATGTAAACCCAAATCTGTCTAGTAATTTATAGAAAGATCGAGGGATAACATATGGAATAATTGTATTCGTAACAATTTAAACAAACAATTACTTTAGACAAACCAACAAACAAACACACCCTTTTGCGATGTATAAATCTAAACATTACAGAACTTGGGGCGGGTTTTGCAAAACAACGATCATGTCAGGTGGTGGATCTTGGCATCGTTAAACATTTTATTACATCGATAATGCCTTAACTGAGTGTTTTCTCATGTAAAACTTTCATAAGACATCAAAAATTTCAAGATTACAACACCGTTAGATTTACGTAACATTTACAACCGATACTGAAAATATCTGAAAATTCAGCAATTCGATACATATTTATCTATACGACTGTAGAAGAAGTGTGTAAAATTGGTTGAATGAACTTTGTGAAATTAGAGCTCTTTAGGACGAGTAACTCATAATCCTAACAAGAGGCCCTTCAAATGTTGGAGAATACTTCACTTGGAATCGGTCGACCGCAAAGTTTCAAACCTGTTGCAAATTTTTCACACGCTAATAACTGAAATTCTAATGGAACTTTCTAGATCGATTCTATTCGAAATTTTTGATCCACCAGTCGTATTTCCAGTGCCCCAATGGGTTTGTTAACTCGTTGCACACGGGTAGAACACGCCAATTTTGCAACGGTCGGTTGTTTTACATTCTGCAATCAGCCAGACGTGGAGAAGTTGAGCGAATTGCCGAATTTGCTCTCGTTAAAAGAATCGAATGGTTGTCTAGGATGGATTTATTAAATTTGCGCAATGTATTGATGAATCCAGGTGTGTAGCAATAGAAACGACTGGAAATCCCGGATCTGACAGGATAGTTTCTTGCGAAAGTGTCTTAACGGTGCTAAGCAACGGGTTTATGGTTGCAAATAGCGCAAAGTATTTACAATTCCGTCACGGAATGGCTTTAAAATTCTATTTCTGTTGAAATGTACTTTTTGCTTTATTTCTACCAATGTTTTTCAGCGTACTGGTGAAATAAAATAGAAAAATATCGGAATGTATTTGGAAATGTACAAGAAAAACTGATGAGATGGCCGCAGGTTATAAATCTATGGACGTTGATGTTGATTTTTCATCATATTGTAGTCGTGTTTGAAGATCTTTCTGCCGTTCACCCTACAATGTTCTACCATCATGTATACAAGTCGAGAATTAATAATTAAACATTGCAGAAAAAGTGCTTGGAAATTTATCGCCTCTTTAAAAATCTATCATTCATTTTTGTTGTGTTATAAAAGTCGCAACGTTAAAAATGAACAAATTCGCATGTTTATGAAATGAATGAACGCTTCTCGCTAAAAACAATAAAAGACAAAATCAAACATCACTTTTACCTCGACAAAAATTCGCATAAAAACTGAGAGATGCCAATATTACAATTGTCTACCGTTCTTGTTGATCTGAATATTGTGAATTCCAACGAATACATCCCCTTTAATAACTAAGCGAGAACGAGATGGATTTATACACGAATCCAAGGGTGAGAACGGTACAACATTCAAAAAGGGTTGTGAAATTCAACAGAGACAACACCTACCAACACCCGTTCACGATAAACAGAGATAGAGGCTATATTTTCGCTATACGAGATAGATAAAGTTCGATATTGGTGGAAATTGTATAGTAGAGTGAATAAGTAGATCGTCCATATGGGGGTAGTGCGCGGGGTGGGCGACACACCAGTGGAAACATCGACGAAAAACAACCACCACCAACCAGTGAACAGCAAATTCTAGCCTAGCTGCGAAAATTATTTAAACAATTCGAAATTTTCTAGATTTCCAAGGGAAATTCATTGATGCAGGATAACGCGAAAATGTTGATCGATCGAAGGAGTGGAAAAACCGAAGGAATCCGGCCAGAGTAACGAGTTCTCTCCATACACACAGACTGTCCGTATTTAATTTCAGATGCAACAAAAACTCAACAAAAGTCCGAATGTTCAACAGGCATCTAGACAACGTTCCCTTCGTCTCGTTTAATCTCAAACTGGGTTGAATGGGGGATTGTTTCATAAAATGTGCAACACACCCCTCATCCAGACTTTTTTCCAATGGCTTTCTGAAAGTTTTCACATCAGTTTTCTGGTGCATTAAGTTTTGGCAGGCCGTTGATTTGTTCCGGATCTGTTACACAGGTTTATATTAAGGGAACTTTGTAATTTTGTCGTTTTATTGTAATGGGTTAGTTTGAGGGTTGAGAGGGATATTTATCACTAATTTCGAGAATAATCGTTAGACGACCCCGTTCTGCATATATCAAAACACCCTCTCTGTCTATATACAGGAAGGATTGTTAGTATCAGTTTTCGTATACGCACACATACATGGGGTTGAAATGGAACAAAGAATGGAAGAAATTGGTCGAAATCTTGAAAATAATTCCGTTTTTCTATACGTTTACGTTTATTTCTGTGTGTATATGTGCGTATGTCATTTAATATGCTCTGAAAATCCTGAACATTGTAGTTTTATATAATAAAACTAGGCCGAAGTAAAATTAAAACGGAATTCAGAACATATAAGCCAAGAAAATTTAATCCACGCTATAGTCTATCGCTTTAAGGCCTCAGTCGGCCAATACAACACATCCACACCGAACGTGTATTGCATTGATGTACAGTTAACAGGGTTTGTATGGTCGACACGACCTCCCCTGGAGCCTTATCAGACCGCCCGAGGTGCTGGGCCGCCGTATTCTCACCCCCTTATATATGATGCTATATATTCTTTGGTGGAGATATTCCCTTACACCCGACGCCACCATCACTACCACCACTACTACTACCACTATACTGCATAAGTGTATAGGGAAGATATCTTGCTATCGTTTTTAGCAAAATTACTTGGATTTTCACGTAGTCTAACTAAAATTTCGAATACGCTCGTGTTATTATTTCTCAATTAAGATGGTGGCGTTGTCAGAAGTTTGTCAAGTTTGTATTGTGGCGTTACAAAAATATTCCCAACAAATCCGAATTTCAAACTTTAAATTATTTAAAATATACTTGTAAAGTTCTCTTTCGATTATAAACTAATTAAGATTATAATTTAAAGCCGTCCCTACAATTTTTGCAACATTAGCCCAACTACAACGGATATTGGAGCCGAAAAATATCGCCGATTCTTCGGACACACAGCTAATCACTCGCAAAATTAAACAATTAAGGCCATTCTGACCAATATCCCAAGATCGGTTTAATTGATAGTTGTTTTTAATCGGTTCTTGTTTTCTGCCTAAAAGTTAGATTTCTATTTCAGTTGTAATCAGTGTTTAAAATTTGCCTGAACTGAGATCCAATTTTTAGCCTTTTCGGGCTACAATCAAAAATTTTCTTAATTTCGATCTCCAATTTAGAAAATTTGCTTAAAGTGGCTAAATTTAAAAGTAGCTATTGCCAAAACAACAATTTCATTCTATAATTAGATAGGATGCTATTTCGACTAATTCCCATAAAACAATAAAAATTACATGCTACTTCATATTTAATTTCCTTAACAAATAGCTGTTAAATACGCTGATTAAATACGATTAAAGGCTACAGTTGGGGTATAGTTTTTTTAACTTTCGTAAATTCGATCCTGTTATCTACAAACACTCCAATAAACAAGCCGGAACGACACATTTTTGAAAATTTCCAACCGTTCCAGTCATAAAAACGCAATTCACTTGAATTGGTGCATTTTTATTATTTTACAATGTGCAATATTCTATATTGAGGCGTAACAAATATTTATTATGGGACTTTTAACGGACTATTCTCCTAGTAAAAAAGCCGCCCTTTTGGCTAGTTTAATATAATTTAAATTCTGGAATATTTTAGCTGTAAAGTTGAAGCGAAGAAGAAGGTCAATATACGGTTGTATATTTTATGGTGGATTTTCAGATAGGGGCATTAGTTGTGTAGCAGAATATGTACGGTCCCGTTTGATCTACCATTATATTTATTTTATTTATCTGTTTATTGGATATAAATAGGGACAAAGATCGGTCTTGATCCCAACACTTTGAGCGCAATAAAACAATAAAAATGCAATAAATTTTGTGATTTTTTCCAGGTGATTCGTTTCGATTAACCATCAGATGGATATGCTGAAATATTTGGATACATTGCAATTAAATTGAATGTCATGTAGATCAACAAAGTCCAGTTCAAAAGAGTTCATTGTTATTAAACAATCTATTTTGGTAGTGAATACATGCGACCATTATAAATAAGTAAAATCATGACGTCATTGACAGGGGTTAATTGGGTAAATAAATTCTTTAACCAGCATTACTGACCAATTTATTATTACGTTTTTCTTATTCGTTGTCTACTTTTAATTCTTGTTTTTTATAGTAGAATCCGCCCCTATTCCACTTATATCCTCGAAGGATAATACAAGAGCACATAGGCCGGTATAATTCGAATATAATACACAGGAAATATTCCATACATACAGATATAGATAAAGGTCTCTTTAAGGTGTAGATAGAATAGAAAGCATATATAAGTAAGCACAAATATGGCAAGACGGAGGTTTCATGACGTCTGGAATGAACGATGGGACACCTGGGACAACGGTTTTCATATAAACAAGCAACTTTGATAAGGAACCAACTCCGCTGATAACTTCATATAGAAACATAGAGGGGGTTAACGTCTGTCCGAGGTAACAAAGAAAAGAAAATGCGATTTCCGGTTGTTCTAGAGCGGAAACTGCAAGAACATCTGGACCTGCAACTGTCCCCGATTCTTATTAATTTTCGGTCAATTTCATTAAATGAACACTATCACCGCTGAGTGTAATTGGGGGTGGTTGAATTGTTTTTTAGAAATTTGTGAAATTGTGAAAATTTGGAAATTCGGATATGGATCTATCGGTTTAATACGACTCGAGTAGGAGCTATCCGCTTTAATATACACAACATAAAAAGTTGTCCGTCGGGGGTTGGTCGGGTGGTGGGTGTTTAGTTATGGGATGAGGATCAGGGACTCGACACAGAGCTAGAGAGTAGGGGTTGCACTTGTCACTGGGACGCTCGACGTTGGCTCTATGTGTATGTACGGGCTTACAGGCACTCTATAAGATATAGGTCTTTGCGCTATGACGTCGGAACGGAATTTCTAATCAAAAATTGACGGCACATACATTGTACATACGTATGTATATTACAGAAATATAAAACGAAAAACAAACCCTTCGGGGTTAGTTTTTATATTAGCACAACATTGATTAGAAGTTGAAATTGTGAAACTACAATAATGTAAATATAGCCGATGGAATCGATTATAACTAGCGAAATTCGATTTGGCCACAAATATTGCGAATTTTTAACCCCTCAACTTCTTCGAATATTGTTTTCTTTTAAATTTTCAACAACTGGTGTGTTATTTAAACTTCCCATCACACCTAGAGAATGAACAATTTTTAATATGTAAATAAATAATTGTAGAAACGTTACGTCAGCATATGTTTGATATGCAAAAATAATGCAACAGTGGGGAATTTACGTTTATAAAACCTTGAAAATGGATAAAATATCAAAATTTTAAATCATATCAGAACTAATGGAACACCAGCTATTTATTTGTTCTACATTTGTTTAAAACAATAGTTATTTTGGATTAATTTTCAGAAATTTCCACAAAATTGAATAAAGCCAGTTTACGCACCATGTCAGTCTGGTTCTTGCTCGCCTTGTACCATTCTTGGAAAACTCATAACAATTCTCAATAATTTACAATTTGTTGATCCAAAGATAGAGAAACATAATCATAGTTTGCAAAAATAACGAATTTATATGAAAATTGTCCTGGTTAGTTACATTAAAAAAAAAAAAAAAAATAAGGAAGCAAAACAGCTCATAAGCCGCCTTATCTAGTACGACAACACAAAACATGATGTATATTCCACCACCAAAAGGGGTGGTAGAGTACACATATGACAATGGCAACGACGCCAGGGCTTCTTCTACTGACTCAATTAGGCTTCGTGTATTTATTGATAAGGTTAAATACACAAACACGTGATTACTGTGAAGGCATAAACAACTTCCCCGTTCTCCTCAATTCGACCATAATCCTCCCTCTATACACCCAAATACATACAATACGCATACAAACACACACACACGATAGTGTACGGTTGTTTCTCTAGAGCGGAGAGAATTTGTTGCTGCTGCTGTTGTGCCTTCAGGGCGCCCCCAGTTGAACCTCCTCTACGGCTCCGTCCTTCTCGTTCTTATCTCGGGACCGGATTCTTTGGGGTTGCCATGGCAACATGTCGTGTCTGTTTCTCGGTTGTTCGCTGGTGGCCGCCTTGCTTTCGGAACAGTTTTTATCATCTTCTTACACAAACGGCCTGTCTCTTGTATCTATATCGCCATCCTGATAGTAACGAAAAAATACTAGTTTCTATTTTATATTTTTTTATCTATTCTAACCGGTATATTGGAGAAATTGTCGAAATTATATATAATCAAAGAATCCTATAACATCAAAGTCGAAAAACACTAATGAAACAACAATTAAAAACCCTTTAAAGCGCGCCATATTGCCAACTGTACTTATAGTCAGGAATTTCATTTTGGCAACCATTAATATTAATCTAGTGCCATCAATATAACGAAATTACTCCAGTGTTACCCTGCGTCCAATCAACCAAACGTATAGTGAATTGCGGATCAGCACATTGAACTTGTTGTAATATAATTGGACTGTTGTACGACTTACAATATCCAGCGTACAACGAAAGTTATTTCGGGCACTATGTATGCAAGCAAGATTTTGCAGAAATTCGTAATTTGTACTGCAAGAAATTTGTTCTAAAAGCCGCCTTCTCATTTAATAAAACCCCACTTCTTGCACGTACTAATTGTCTTTAAAATAATTTGATAAGAATTGTTTTTTGTTTGCATCTATTCACACTGTAAGAAAGAAATGTTCCAGCATCTTGAGCAATTTTCTCAATTCCACTCAAATTAATCCAGACAAGCAAATCACGGGAATGATATTCAAGAGTCCACTTGACTCTATAGAGTTCTTTTGAATAATAAAAAATAACTATAGATTTAAAAAACATACTCGAATGGCAATAAAACATGAAGAAGGCAGAGCAAAAAGAACATTCCTATGGGAATATCCTTTTAGTTTAATTCACTTGCTAATAAAACGTGTGCATAAATTTACAATACGAACATTGACATGTATTGATGGCATTCCAATAAAGATGCGAACAATATCCGAAAACTAGTTTCTAGTTAATTTTTTGTACCTCTTTTAATTTTATTGTTGGTATTAAAAGAAAAATCCATCGTCAGCTGATGCAATTATCCGGATGAATGGGAGACAATCACATTGATGGACAGTTAACGGGACCAAAGCTAATTTCATTCTATACCCATTTTTCCCTACCCCATACATGCAAAACAAACTAAAAAAACCGTACACAACACCTAGTCCACGTTGATGCAAAAATGCATTTTGTGGCGACGATAAAAATGCAATTGTGCTCCAAACAATATTGGCCAATTTTGTTCGTAGATCACTAAAATTGGCAAACTAATATCTAAGGACATCTGCGATAACGCTTCCGTTTCGGCAGGAAATTCACCTGATTTTTTAAAATCCGGAATTGATAAGGGGTCATTCTGGAAATTAACGCGAGCTGGAATTTTGCGTCTTCCGCCTACGACCATTCGTGACGAATTCAACCGCATTTATGGCAGATTTTGTTTATAAAAATGCATATAAAATTAATGTGTTGATGTTAAAATTGTTATTATAATGACCATATTTGCATTATACAAACATATTATGCAATAACAAGTGAACCAAATAATGTTCATACGGATGATTAGAAGAATAGTGTAGGTTGGTAACATTATTTGCAATTTTACTCTTTCAAACAGTTTTTAAACGGGAATATAATCATGAATTATGGATTTATTCAACTAAACTCTGATTTACTAAAATTAAGGCGCAAACAAGAATTAAAAGTATTTACTTTTAATTTTACTTACCGTCATAATAGACGGGATCAGGAAGGGAATTATTGGTGAGAATGAAGCTTTGGGTTTCGACAATTCTAAAAATCGTCAAAATATTTAACGCAAAAATTCCAAAAATTGATAAATCCGCAAACTTTCAGTCTGTCGGAATTAGAGCCGCCAAAACCCAAAACTCTACCCTTATCGTGTTTCAAATAAATTCCGAAAATCGATACGAAACCGTTAAAAATTGTGAATTTATTAATTTAAAGGGTAAAGTTTTTTATAATCACACCGTTATATTTGCTTTATCTTCTAATTACTTCACCCATTAAATACATCAACAAATGAGCAACGATTTTATATTACAAATTACCTATGTTTTTTGGATAAAATATTACAATCCTAATCAATTAATTAATCAATTAATAAAATAAATGCATTTAATGCAATCAATCTCGAAAGGCTATCAAAATATAATCAAAGTATAGTCCTTTCCAGTCTTTGTACAACAATCAAACTCGAATTCTCCATTGAAAATCGCCGAAAATCTTGGATTTTAACCGATCAAACTTTTATATTAATTAATTATTTAAATTAATTAAAGATGAACAACGAATGGTACGGTAAAAACAAGAAATCTAAGCAGGCAGTGGCGTTTTGAACATCATCGTTTCTCTCTTCAACACACACGATTCACAGTCTGTTTTCGAAAAGAAGAAAATAGAAATAGGGTGTATTTTATAGTGTCTTGAAGGGTGGAAAAAGCGCGCACACACATATATTTATCGATATTTTAAGATTATTTACACTGTTCACAAGTACAATAGGGGACGTTTCTAGATGGAAATGTTTATCAATTGATTAAAAATTGGGCGATCTCACCGGGCATCCATACTGGACTCGGATTGGGAACCGTGATCTGATGAACTAGAACTGGAAGCTGCTTCTGTATTTTTAATTTTCGGTTTATATTCGGTAATAATAACTGTAACACTATTAACAGTAACCTCTCTAGTTTGTGCTGTACTACGGTCAACATTCTTCAATCTAGGCGGATGGCGGCGTTTCTTCAACGTCTTCTTATCTTTTTTCTCCCGTTTCTGATTACTGGTAGCTGGTAGAAATTGTGTGGCAACTTGTTGGGCGACTAATTGTGAATTTATGCGTGGTTTACGTGTTGATGTACCTTTACGGACGTCACACATCAAACATTTGAATGCCTCAGCTGTATTACGAAATGTACAAACACTACAATCCCAAAAATTGTCCTCTAAAACTTTAGCTTGACGTTTCGCCCGTCGTATCGGACTCTTCTTATGATCCATCTTTTGAAATAAACACGATTAAATTCACTTTATTGTTAACAACTGACATATACGACAAATTCGTGACGCCATGTTTTCGTTTGACAACGAACAATAGGGATTTTTATAACTGTTATGTTGGTAATAACGCAACAGCTGATTCGCAATTATCGCACAAAAATCAATAAATAAAATATTAACAGAATTTAAACAATCATTATTTCTAAATTGACAACAATTTCACAACCATAACCACATAAATGTAGCAAATCTATTAATAACAATCGGTTGGAGTTACTAGATGTTGGCAATACTGGCGCGCCAATTACAAAATTTCAGCGTTTCAAATTCACAGTTGGATGACGAAATTCAATTTAAATAATTTTTAAACAAATATAAAATATGAATAATCCATAAAATTCACGGTTTTTATAATGAACATTTCCGTCTGTTAATACCGGAAATAGTGTGAATGACCATTCATTTTCCATATACAGTTTTGAAATATTGATAAACAAATCGATAGAAACCGGAAAAAGAGGAAAAAACATATCGATTTCTTGTGAAATTTGTGTTTATTTCGAGAAATCGTTGATAAAATTGTAAATATAACAAACATCTGTTATCAGCGCGACCATTGACATCAGAAAAACTCGAACAGACGCAATCAATCATCGCAGTTAGAGGGGTAATTAGACACGTGTTTACTTGTAATAATCGTAATAATAAAAAAATTGGACACGTGGATTAAATTTGTTGAATTTCGCATTGTGTGCGATTTTCAATTTGGAAAAATCGGTAAATGCCGGCGAGAAAAACCGACAAATTTTCGTTAATTGTGTTTTATGGAAAATTCAAATTATAACGGCAATTCTAATTTGCATGTTAATTAAGTTGTAATCGAAGTTGGGCCCGTATTTTCGTTGATTTTCAACAAAAAAGCGGGTAAAATCGATATTTTTCTGTATTTTAATTCCAGTATCACCGGTGGTAACAGTTTTGCAACAAACAGACCATAACTGTTTCGATTTTTCTTAGTTTTTTAATTAATAAAGAGAAGAATGCGCGATTTTATGAATTTTACAAAAATACGAGCACAATTGAAGGCTATTGTTATTATTGTAGAAAGCCGAGATGATGCAAGTTTTTTCTCTTCTAATCCTTGAAAATGTGTTGTTGTCGACCACCAATTCGCAGCGAATTCGCTTCAACAATCAAAAATGGAATTTATAAACAGGTAGATGGATGGAAAATTTCAAACATTTCCAGTTGTAGAGTAGTGGAATTTCCCTTGTGCGGTCGAATATCGCGTCCGGACCGGAAAAACCGCTTAGACCCCCTTTTCGGTATAAAAGGACATTCTAATGTACACACACACAGAGAAATTCGAACAAAACAAGGACTCTTGGTGCGGCGTATTCATAGTCAAGTTTTGAGTGACAGCTCTACGTTAAGAGAGCTTATACCGCGATAGAATAGCGGATCTTTGTATATCGTTGGATCGGTCTGTTTACCACGAATTCAATCGATTCTCAACCGTAATGGCCTCTAACTGAAGAATTAGTCTAAAGTTTAAATACTGGTACGTTTTTTCGTGTCCAACATTTTTTCCACTCCCAATACAGTTCGTCTACACTTCGAGTTTTGTAGTAAAACAAACGCAGGTAGAAATTCTAGCCAGTTCGTTGCAAGTGGCCCGATTTCTGGGAAACCACCCGATGACGGAAACCGCCATATGGGCCACATACGATTTTAAGAATTCGTAATATTTTAATATTCCCCAACGTTTAAAACACGAAAGATACCGAGGCGGTTTTTTTTTTATCAAAAAACGATATGCATATCGCACCACCCTCGTCAACTGTCACAAGTGACACACTGACATTAGGGGTGGTAGGTGCCATATTTCCAAGAATATGAATACGAAGCGTGTGAAAACCCGAATTTTATTTTCGATTTTATGTGGAAATTCGGCGTAAACGATACTTTCGATTAGTGGTGGTCGTTTCGGGAATAGCGGGTCATCTGAGAAATTACGACATTACGGATCAAGTTACGACATTCTAGGTTATTCTGTTTCAGTACAATTGTAGTCGAAACAATTAGAGGTTCTCGATAGAAAATTACAGTAATTTTTAATTATAACGTGAAATTTCAATGTTAAATTCATTCTAATTATAACCTTGTTGGTTTTATATCGGTAGGAAAAAATTAATAATTATAAAATTACAGTATACTACTTGAACTTGGTAGTTTATGTTTCGTATTATGCGTAAAATGGACATAAATTAAACACTACCGATATTATCTCCAGCAGAAATATAGTTGTTCCGGATCCGGATCGATGGGTATAAACGAATAAATTCCGACCAAATGGGTTGCCACATCAACAAAAATATCGCGAATCTATTTTATTTGTATTTCCACAATCTTCAATGATTCAAACGGATGTTTTGCTAATAATTCAAATATTTTGCAATAAAACCCAGTGTGAACCATCCTTTTCCTCCACGTTTTGCAATATTGAAAAAAAAACCGCCTCCCACTCAAGGTCATCGTTAGGCTGCCTCCTCCACTTCGGTCGGCATTAGTCGCTTGCGTTCGTGTATAAGAGAGAGAGCACATGAGCAGGCGTACGACGAAACTGCAGTCACCACAACAGTCCTACCAACATTAACGCTCTTTATTGTTGTCATTCTTAACCGAAAAAAATCTAATGATATTGAGAATCGAAAATGTTACGCAGTGTTGTCGATGCTGAGAAACTAATAGACGAGGTTAAGAAACGTCCGCCATTGTACGATGGTAGTAAAAGTTCAAGTACACACACGAGATTGCGTAATTCGTTATGGGAGGAAATATCGCAGGAGATATTCCGGGAAGTCTGGGATAAATCCGATCGGGCACAGAAAGAATCGTTCGGTAAGTCGAATTTCATTCAATTTCTGTACGTGTACAATAAAAGTTAGGTTAGGTGTAGTCGCGTTTGCGTAAACAATTTCGATAGTGACGTGTAGTCTTATCTTAACATAAAAGATGAATTTAAAATAAAACACGATATTTATAACTTTTTATTTATAAAAAAATCGAAAATATTGTTAATTTTTTGAGTATAATTGTGATTAAGCCAAAATAACTGTAGAGGTTATAATGGCGGTGCTATGACGTCATTATTATTATTTTTTTAATTTGAAGCACCCTTATTTTTAATTATATTAATAAACCGGAATTTTTTACCACATTCAAGTGTGAGGAAAAAATAGAGGAGTTGTGTGAGAAAATTTTTGTGGAATAATAATTACAGTATGTCTGAACTAAGCATAATAAGCGTTGATTTATTATTGAATCAAGTAGACATATTTCAAATGTTTGTTATAATTTGTTGTAAATTTGAATTGAATATTAACAAAATGTTTCATATATTTATAGAATCTTTATCGTAAATATTAGAAATTAATTAAATATTTTGTTTGAAAAACAATTTTGCCTTTCCTGTAGGGTGTACAACGGTATTTCCCCTCGTTGTTGGAGTTGGTGAATAGAGTCGTAGCTTGGTTCATATTTTTTCAATTAACCGACAACTGAAGCAAGCTACGACGTGCCGATTTTTTGCATAAATGAACATGGAAAATTTTTCAGCTTAATTACAATTATCTTTAAAATTATTAATTTAACACTACCTGTTTTCAAATCATTTATTGCTTTGAGGGGGTAAACGTTTTAACAGGTCCGGACTGAACCTCCATTAGGAGGCGAATGTAATTGCCTTTTGAATTAAATTTTTTTAAATATGGACGATAATTAAACACCAATTTTTAATACGCCAATATCCCTTTTGTTTGTTAAAATAACGAAAAAATTGTAACAGATTTAAAAAATTCAATCAAGGTCGGCTTTAGGACTTTGTTTGTTTTCAGAAAATTCCGACTGAATTTTAAATTATAGGGGAAAATTTTGAAGCATATTCTGCGTAATTTTTTACAATATTTTCATATTTTTCTTCATAACTTAACTAATATTGTTTATTTTTCAACGATCTTAACAGAATTTATAGAAAATAGAAAGAGCTTTTCAAATTTACAAGAAATTTTCCAATCGGCCTGTTAGTTTTCCGGGAAATTCCTAAAACTGAATGGCCTCTATTATACTTTTCTTTTTGATTTGGTGTCCAATAAATGCCAGCTTTTAATTATCGATAATTTGCTTATTTTCGTAAATATTGCAATAGATCAAATAGCATTCGAAAAAGCATTCCAAAGAGTATTAGAGAAAGTTCTTCGTTTTGGAAAATTTCGCTTGAATTGGAATTTATAGCCAAAAACTATTTGTGCACAATTTTCTATATTTTCGCCTAAAATTCAATCAACAGAATAAATTTACGAATGATTATTGCAAAATGCATAGAAAATGAAAGGGGCTTTTCAAATCTCCAAGAAATTTTCCAATCGTCTTGCTAGTTTTCCGCGAAATTCACAAAATTGTATTAGATACACTCTTTTTTTCGAATTGCTAATTTTTTAAAATCTATAGCTGCTATTTTCGTGAATATTACAATGAATCAAACAGCATTAGAGAAGATTTTTTGTTTTGGAAAATTTCGCTTGAATTTGAATTTCTAGACGAAAACCTAGGAGCATGATTTTCCCACATTACATTACAAATTTACCAATATTTTTTGCACAGAACATACAAAATGAAAAGCGTTTTCCAAATCTCCAAGAAATTTTCTTCATTTTGCCCTTCGTCGATAATTTAGCCAATATTATAGACTTACGAATGATTTTTGGACACTACATAGATAATAGAAAGGGCTTTCCAAATCTCCAAGAAACTCTCCAATCGATTTGCTAGTCTTCCAGAAAATTGCCAAAAATCGAGGGGCTTTTTTCGATTCAGACTCACTCATTTTCGGAGATAAATAAAAGAGCATTAGAGAAAGTTTTTGTTTTGGAAAATTGCATTTTGAAATCTTTTGGTCATTAGAATCTTTTGCAAAACAAGCGAGAACTGTTGGTCAAGCATCGATGAATATCTTATGCGAATTTTTGAATACTCCACTGGACCAAAATGTCCAGTCCGGAACTGCATCTTGGGCTTTTCTAAGGAGCCAATTAACAGAAATTTGGATAGTTTTAGGATTATTGCTTGTATTGGTAAAAGACACGAAAATAGGGAAATTTCTATTTAATTTCAGTTAGAGAATTACAAACAAAATGGAGATCGATACGAGATGCATATAATCGTGCTTGTAAACAAGCTAAAGAGGATCGTCTCTCGGGGAGACCGCGTAGACGTTACATCTATTCAGATCTTTTAACATTTTTGGATAAGAATGATGAGTGAGTTTTCAATTCAACAAGTTTACCTTTAAAATTTGTAATTCTTGCTTTTCTGTTATTATTTTCGTTACTACCAAACCTTTCCAGTTCGAATTCAAGCCTAAATACCATCTATTTACAAGAAGATACAACCGATCGTACTGATGATGATGGTTTTGAATATTTTACCGAAAATTCGAATCCTTTACAAAGTAGTAGCGGTGGTGGTGACGGTAGTGGTGGCGGTGGTGGTGTTGTAACCGATAATACGGCTGCTACTGTTTCATTATCATCAACAGCATCATCATCTACAACTACAGTAATTGGAAAAATTGCTGAATGCTTAGAACAATTGGTGACAATGCAAAAAGAGGATCGTTGCGATGATAAGATGGGCAATAAAAAATTCTTATTATCATTATTACCATTTATGGAACGTTTACCTGATGATGTTAATTTAGAAGTTCGATTACAATTGATGAGTGTCATACAAACTTATTCTAGTGGCGAAAGTTTTATGAAAATGTAATATTTCGGTTTTATTTTACTTTTTAACGTATTCCGTATTTTATATGCACAATTGGTAATTTGTGTTTATTATCAATTATTATCGGTTTGTTTGAATTGTTGGCGATTAATTGTGCGGACTATAATTCAATAAATGCTCTACTTTTTCCAAGTTTTTCTCACTATTCCTGGCAATAAAATCGATATTTATTCTTCAAATACTTAAATTTTGAATAAGCTGTAAAGTTTAGAGTGTAATTTTTTACCTATTTGATAAGTAGAACAATCGAAAATTACGTCCCTAATGATCTGAAACATTTCTACAGATATTTATGACTACAATTATGCATGCTTTCTCGTATTAAATATTCCAATTTAACCGGCCGATAGTTTTCAGTCTTTCAGGTATAGACCTATCCATATTCAGAAAATAGAAGTGTTCTTGGAATAGATAACGACTTCTTTATACCAGTGGAGAATCTGTAAGTGTGCGTTTTTCTGTAATCTTTAAATAGTAAGGAGTTATTGTTTTATTTTACAAAACAATAATTGAAACTTTTTGATCGACTAAAATTTGTTAAAAATCTTCAATTTTGACCCCTTAACTGTATCGAGTTAGATTTTTATGGATTGTGATCAGTAGCCCGAAACGGAAACAAACTCTCCGGATTGGAACGGAAAAGAAAATAGCAAAAGAATTATGAGACCGCATTTTCAATTAAACCGAATTTATTTAATTGACAATTAAACAGCCCGAAAACGGCGACTTTTACGACTGGAAACAGCCAAGGTGACACAACCAAACTAGACAGACTATAGGATTATTTAAAATTCATAAACGTACAGGACGATTTTTCCAATACACGTCTCTATGATTTTCCCGTTTGGAATCTTTAATCAGTATGATTCACCATTTGGGAACACAATAGAATTTCAGAATTTTTCCAGCCAAAACAGTTTTTCATGCTTATTTTTCCAGTTGTTTTTATATTTTATTGCTTTGTTAATTGTGCCAATTTTTCTTCTTTTTATGTCCGATTCGTTTCAGTCTATGCTTGGACTAGATAACACTTTCACTTATTTTCGTTAGCGTTTTTTATGCAAATTACAATTTCCTAGATCTTTCTATTTTTGTTAATCTATAATCGTTATCGTTTATTTGTGTTTTTAGTTGTATAGTTTTGAATTATTTACTTTTAATTCTCGTGATTGTTAGAACAACACGAACAGAGGATTGTAATATTTTTTATTTACAATAAAGACTTAAAGATTCCGCAGTCATCATCAAGCCGTCTGGATCGGTTTTTGTCGCTGGCAATCGTCGATAAGAGAGAGAACACATTAGAGCGCCACCACCCCGACCTTATCCCGCATGTGTGTATTCTTCGGGAAAATTCCTTAATTGAAATTAAATTGTAAAAAAATTGGCAAATATTAAAGAAACATGATACGTAGTGTGATTAAAGTCACTAAATTAATCGAAGAAATTAAAAAACGTCCATTATTGTATGATGGTGCCCAGAATACATGGGCGCACAATAAAAAACGCAACATCGCTTGGGGGGGAGGTAGCCGAGGAGATTTTCAATGAAATTTGGGAACCATCCGATCAACCGAAAAAGGAGGCTTTAAGTAAGTTTGTTCTGTTTATTTTTCCGTTGCGGATGGACGTTTGATAATACGGTTGAGGTTAGATAAATTACAGCGTCTGCGCACGATTTATACGTTCATTTTAGCTTATTTGAACTTCACTATTTTTGGTTCGTTTTTTTTTTCTATAAAATTTCAGTTCGAGAATTACAAACTAAATGGAAATCAATTCGGGATGCTTATCAGCGATTTTGTAAACAATCAAAAGAGGATCGTTTAACCGGCAAACAACGCAAACCGTACATTTATTCCGAACTTTTAGCATTTTTAGATAAGGCCGACGAGTAAGTTGCGCCCTTAAACTACAATCTACTTTATTCTAATTCTTCTAATAGTAGCCCAAATACGAATACAGTTTATTTAGAAGAGAACGCTGATGATGATAATAATGAAGACGATAACAGTATGGATTATATAGAGGATTCAAATCCACTACAGAGCGTTGGAGACGAAACGAACGACAATGAGGCGGCAGTAGCGGTGGCGGCGACGTCAACAACGGTAACAACAACAGAAGAAACAACATCGTTATTGGATGGAAACGTGGACAAGATCGGTCTATGTTTACAACAAGTTATGGCGATGCAAAAGGAGGACCGCAAAGATGATAAAATGGGCAACAAAAAGTTCCTGTTATCGTTGTTGCCATTTATGGAACGTTTACCTGATGATGTTAATCTAGAGGTGCGTCTACAGCTGATGAGCGTTGTACAAACGTACACCAATGGCGAAAGTTTCACGAAAATGTAAATCCGATTTTGTATATTTTTCATTAATTATAATTAAATAAATAATTGGTTTTGTAATTCAATTTTTTCCATTCTTGTTGATTTATTTATAAGGAAATTAGGAGGATAACTGTACAACCCAGAAAAAATGATCCAATTGGACTAACTGTTAAGTGCAGAGAAATTTAATATCTGCAATTTTTTCCCCGTCTGCGGTTACCTGATGACCACTAATAACAGTAAATTCTATGTTCTGGCTATCTGTTAGTTTGCCCGATAGTGGGAAGAGTTTTTATGGATTTTACAATCAATCAAATCGATTGAAACCGATTTTTTCTGCCAAACGAAACTTTCGACAACCGTCCAAGGCTGCATCTACCTGCATTCGCGCCTATATTACTCCTTTATTCAATGGAAATTCGATTTAGCCTTGATGGTTTTTTGCCCGTTCGTCTGTTATCGATCGATGATTCACGTTTTTTCACAATTGGATTTTCAATAGCGACTTTTCCTTGGGCGTCATTTTCGACTGACTCAAAATCGGCCGATTGTGCGTTCAATTTGGTTCGATACGTCGATTGCGAGAACTTTGAAGTTTGTTCCGATTCGCCCCGTTTTCGCCATCATTATCATCGCCCCTCCGTATAAAAATCATAGATACTGTTTTGTTTCGCCAGAGTTGTCCGGAGTGTTGTTATCTAGGCTGCTATGTTATCGGTCGCTCTTTGGCCTTTCGCCTTATCGTTCATATATTTGATGTTTGTATTGTATACGTACATTCACGTACATTATTTATCCACAAATACACGCAAACATTTATTTGATTGTGTTTGTGTATAATCTGTATGTGTGTTGTCGGAACGAAGCCTGGCGGCACAACTCACGTGATCATTTTTATTTTCATATAAGATATCCTGTATCTAGTGGCTACGTCTGGCCGACTTCACAATACAGCGACATGGGTCCAATCGGCCAGGTGGTTTATCTACGCCATAACTGGGTATTATCGTCAAGAATATGCGAACGGATCGGCTCTATGTTGTGAGAATCAAGTCGGTCGTCCCTTCGAGCTTTGCGTGTATGCATACAACATTTAGATGTGGGTTGGTCCCCCAATTTCATTTTCTAGTCGAAATTACAAAAATTTCCAACACGTCTTGATTCCGGCAAAATCGTTCTAATTGTATTTATGAATAACAGTTGTATTCGGCGGATAAATGTGTGTAATTTCATTATTTTATGGCCAATTACATGCTAATAATCCACCATCACCTCGTTAACAATCTCCCATTTCCAATGTTTATTCAACACAATAAAGGATCACAAAATTAAGTTCGATTTGTGTTTTATTTCCGGCTATACTAGTGCATATTACTTAACTAATACCGGTCCTATTAATTAAAACAATAACGGAACAACGATTATAACACAAATTAAAAGTTTATTACATTTCAATAAAAATAAATACAATTTTAACGAACAATCCGATTTGTTTCATTAATTCCACATTGCGATAGGTCGGAGTTTGGGCGGAAATGCAGCCGCCTCGGATCCGGTACAAATTTTCGCTCTAAACTTTGAAGAAACTCGCTTTTTACCCGCCCCCTCGCCCCGCTGTCTTTGAATTTTATTTGTTTATTCATAGAACGAACAAAGAAAAAATGTCATCATTGCCGTCCATGTGGATAATACACATCCACATTTATTTAAAACTGTTGTGTGTGTGGACTTGGCAATCGTCCAAATCAACCAGTCGATATTATCAACGTATTCCGCCAAATGTATTCTATAGTTGGTTGGATATACCATGTTGGTGCCGGTTGAGAACAACCAAATGCGTTATCATTGTGATGCCGGCTTGTGGATATTGACGATTTGTTATGGTCGACATCAATCAACTATGCCATGCCGTAGAGTCGGAGGGTCCGTAGCCAACACGTAGTATAGTTGTGTGTGTAAGTACAGAACAGTTCATCGGATATCATCACATTGATGTAATTGAAAAAAAATTCAATAGGTCATGTGGTAATTTTGATGATGAACAGCATCCTTGACTCAGTTACCGGTATGCGGAACAATTCGCTAGCCAAGGCAATTTCGTATTTTTGTTAAAATTATAGTTTGAAATTGTGGAAAAAATTGATTTTTTGCACGAACCTACAATCGATTTTTCTCTCTCTCTCGGTTCGATTAGAATCAAGAGAAAAACACTTGAGTTTTACGTAATACTAATAATGATTGAAAACAAGTTTCACGCAAGACAAGGTCAGATGAATACGATTATTTATAAAAATAGCCTTAGAATCTAGTTTTTTTTTAAAGAAAAAACTCAATAGAAACAATCGACTTTCTATTGTGTTATTTTCTAATAATTTTGCAAAAGAATGCGAATTTCTCAATCAATCAATCGTGGCAAAAGTGCCAATATCCGCCGAACTAGGCCTAGACTGAAATTTCAAAAGCAACTTGTCAAGTGTCAGGAATAAAACGAGATGGCTATACACCGGCATTAAAGCACGCCAGATAGAGATAGCTGTTGAATTCTGATCAACAACAACAGCACAGTGAGGCAAAATTCAGGTATAAGCTGCCGGAGAAGAAAGAATCAAGCCAGGTAGTAAGTGGAGAGAAAACTCGAACGAACCGTCAACTTTGTACGCCGATACAAAGAAACGGAGAAGAAATCTCGCTGCCTGTCTGAGCATCATATTTTATAAAAAATATTTCGGTTTTAATTAGAATGGAGTAGAATAGTGGGAAAGTTGGGGATTAGAAGTTTTACAACGGCGAAAATCAAACGCGATTAAAAAACGAACAGGAGGAAAAGGTTAAAATATCTCCACCGATCGAGTCGCTTGCACAATTCTCATGAATATTCATGAGCTGTGCTGTAGACAAACAGAAAAAACCCGTATTTTTTCTCCGTCAAAAGAGAAAAAACAACACTGAAAATTCCTTACGTAACGCCACACCAAAAATGAACTCTTTCGGACAGTTTTTGCTCCAAAAACGTTGAGTTGGGTCTTTTTGGCGGCGATATAAACCGGTAATACCGCGCCGGTTAATAAAATTACGATTTTATTGCTAGTCCAAGTGGCGCTGGTGGCGAAATTTTACATAAGAACCACTACAGAAATCGACTGAAATTACAGAAAAATTCCTACGCCTCTTTTTGCGCTCCTCGTCAATTTATTTTTGAAAATAACAATGGACATTCCGCTACAAAACCAAAAAAACCGGTCCGGCTATTGTGGAGAGAGCCCACCTTTCTTATATTTAAAAATTGAAAAAAGAACACAACAAACGAATACTTCTATCTGCCTTACTCATTATTATGATTGTTATTATTTATTTATTTTTGGCGAAAACTTTTTACTATCATTACACATTTCTGCGTTATTATTACCTATTGTTTTGCGATTTTTATTTGTAAAGTTTTCTGTTCGGCTCAGCCCGAAAATAAAAACAATCAACAACAACAGAATATTTTTTGATTGTTTCCAATTTTATATCGCCCGTATCTGGAGGAATTCAGTCATTATTCAGTTATTACACCCATAAATATGACGTCAATTGCACTTAAAAAGGGAGAAGATGCGTTGAATACTTTTTATAGACTGTATTGATGTTCAATGTCATAAGTTTTTTCTTTTGTTATACACTCTTTATCTTATCAAACCTTCTAAACTTCTTGCTTCGCTCTCGTTCCATCGCTTGTATAAATGGGCTGTCTTATTAATGGGTCGACAGAATCACAAGGCCACTCGTACAGAGTGTTCCGTGTAATTACGATTTTTAAATTATAATTTTCGATGTGTTCAATTAAAGATGGATCAAGGTCCTAGATTTTACAACGCCAAAATCGTACAATCTCTCGCCGGATCAGGGTCGCACCAAGGCTATCAACAAAAAAAATCTAATCTCCATCTTTGAATTTTGGAGAAATTACATGCGACTCCCATAAGAACCAAAAGTAATCGAGCGCGACTTAGAAATGGCCCTTGAAGCGAACTATTGCTGAAAAATTAAAGAAATGACTCCTGGAATTCAATTTTCCCAGAAATACGAAAAACAAAAACGATTGATAGCTACGACTCTAGACCTGTCTATTGAATTTCTAACCTTAAAACTTCCATCTTTATTTTGTGTAATTTTATCAACACAGGCTAAAGATCGCTAAATTTTCAATTTGCTCTATAGGAATTGGACATTTTAAATTGCGCGCCCATCAAACTCTAGGTTGGTAGTAAAAGTCCCTAAATTTCTAACCTTAGACTTTCAAATTTGACTAATGTCATGTTATTGCGCCAGTTTTTTCAAGAATTAGTGAATTATTTGTACACGTGAGTATTTCTTCTATTTACTCATTAAAATCTATAATTGTGATATTTTTTATTCGATTCACAATTTGATTTAGTGACAGATAAATTTAAGTTCAGTTGCAAGTGTATTTCATAAAATAAAAAACCCAAATTGGGTAAAAGAATTTACAAGCGATTTTCGGCCCTTTTAGAAAATCTGCCCCACTAGAGCAATTTAGGGTCACTGATTTCCATTCCGTTGCAAATTAATTGTCTGAAACTGTAAAATTGCTCCTTTTTGGTTATTTTCTCCATTATTTGTACTGTTTGGCACGAATATTGTAAAAAGTGTATCAAATTGACGCTGGTAAGCTGATAAGCGTTATTATTGTAGAAAATTGCAATCGAATCAAAACACTTACAAAATTCGATCGATAATCTTGGCTAAATAAACAAAAAATAACGTCTACGTGTATAATTTTATGACCTAGAAGTGTACAACACTCTAGGCGGTGCCCAAATTCGCCTAAATATAAAACCTAGTTGTGGTTAGAAATGATTAGGACCGGCTGTTAGACTTTTATCACTGCCTTATTTATCGGATTTTAATTTAAAATTCACGTGATTCAAGTGTGTTCCAGTGTATCTCCGCGGTAGAATTGCAACGATTTTTATTCAATACAATGTGGATTTCTCACATTGTTTCACAAATTTCTCAGGTTTTGAGAGCAAGGTTCTTTCGTTTGTTCCCCACATTTCGTTTCAATATTATTTTTTATTAAAAAAAGAACAATTAATAAATAATGTGAGACGTTTTTTTGTGTATGCGCATATACGCACGCAATTGTCCTAAATAGAAAATAATTTACAATGAATTTACGTCACAATGCACCACTGTTTTTCGTTTTTTTCGGCGCGTGTATTGTTTCGTTTGCATTCTGAAAGTGATACAACTTTTAATAATTAACTCTCTATCTTTGTCTGGTCATATTTCAAAAACATTGATAATAAACAGGTTGACAAGAAGTGGATCGGTGTATCTTTTTACCGGCGATATTTTCCAGTTTTTCCCCACTCGTTCCGACAACATTCATTTTTATTTGATCGTGATTAAAATGACAGGTGCCGTTTCCTTGGCTGTTTTCGAGGCACAAACACACAGTGAAATCGTCTTGTTTTCCGATATTTCGTATTTTCTCTAGTACTAATGTGGATCTGAGGGCCGGCGACCTGTCCGCCGTACAAAGCTGAATTTATAAATAATTCTACCGTTTCCTGCGTTTGAAAAATGCGTGGATAGCAAATAGAAATTGATCGCCGGATGTCTAAACGCCGAAAACGCGGATTTTTTGCCGTTAACCAACCATAAACTGGGACAATATCGGTGCGGATTAGCTACAGTCGGGCAGTTGAATTGAATAAACGCTCAAAATTTCCCTCGGTCTTATTTAGAAATTACAAAAATTTCCGAACGTTTTGAATTATCAACAACGAGTGGGGTTTAATTAAATAATTAACGGTAATTTTATCGATAAAAACTTTATTAAGTTTAAATTTGTTTAATTTATAAAAACATAACGTAATAGTAACAAATATTGATAACTTTTACGTTTATTTACAAATACTATATGATCACTGTACATAATTTTTAAAGTTTCGACACAACTCTAAGGGCAGGAAACATAGATATAACCGAAAAATGCACCACAATTTCCACGTTTTCTATTGTAGAAAATTAGGAGAAACAACTTAAAAATCAAACCATTTAACAATAATCGATAATAATAGCAATAATGGTCGTAATTATATTAATTAATGATAATTATAGAAAAATGCAACTGTTCATTTCTAATAATAATAATAATAATAATGATAATCGAAACGATAATAATTAACAAAGACGATTGATTAACAAAATTTTTGATTGGAAAAAATTCGATAAAATGATTGTTGAACGCTATCACAATTGTTGAAAAGAAATCAGAATGGGCTTTGTTGTTTTGTTTTCGATTTGTTTTAGAGAAAAAGAACGTGGTGCCTGAAAATAATCAAGATTTTTTGTGTGTAGAAAGAAAAATCCAGTTTTCGCGAGTCGTGCAGTTGAAATATTTTCATATTTTTCTTACATTTTTTTTCTTTTAGTCTCAAACAATTTTTACGTCATTCGTTTGAAATCTATCACAGCTTATGGCGGCCGTGTTCGTTAGATTGTGTTCGTTTTTAGTTGTTCTATTTGTTTAATTTGTTCATTAAAGGCATCTTAAGGAATGTGTTTGAATAATTTTTAAAATGGAGGAGAAGACGGCCTTAATATTTAACATTCAACGAACGCAATCGTGGAGACGACGGCACATGGAAAATCTAACACATAGTAATAGTTTCTTCTCTAGATTTGTTGTTCAGTTTGTTGTTCTCTGTGTTGTTTTTTTTTTTTTGAAATTTATAGATTATAAACATTAATTTGATTTATTAATTTCACCTAACATGCCACAATCCGAGATTGAGTACGCTCAATTGTGGCAATTTCATGATCCTTTCAAGACCTGCCGTTGTTATTCTAGTACAACCATATAAGTCTATGCACTTGAGTCGCGTTAACGATTCGGCGATTGTTGTTAAACCTTTATCAGTAATACGACTACACTGGCCAATATTTAATGTTTCTAAATCATGTAATGTGGCGGCGATTTTACTTAAACCTTCATCAGATATTTGACAAGCACTTAACGATAAACTTTTCAAATGGAATAAACCCTGCGATATATGCACTAATGCTTGATCACCGATTTTATCGCAAAATGATACATCCAATGATGATATCCTAGAACCACCTTCGGCTAAATATGCCATACCAGTATCTGATATATTATCGCATGAACGTAAATTTAATTCACGTAGATTTGTCATTTTGGCTAAATGTTTTAGACCACTATCGGTAATGCTGACACAAAAACTTAAATTAATCGATTTCAATGATGTTAGTCCGGTAGCATGTTTTAATGCTTCATCGGATAAACGTTGACAATCTTGTAATCCTAAATATTCTAATGATTGATTGCCAAGTGCCAAATGGCCAATACCTTGATCACTAACATGCCAACAAGATCTCAAATTCAGTCTTTTCAATTTTTTCAGTCCCCAAGCGATTAATACTAGGCCTGTATTGGTGACATTACAACAACCGCCCAATTCTAAAACTTCCAAATTCTTCAAATATTGGGCGATGCGACTTAATGAATTATCAGTGACTTGTTTGCATAATGATAAATTTAATTCACATAGATTTGGTGCATCAGTAACGAAAGCATGCGAGATTCCAACATCGGCCACATTATAACAACCACTTAGATTTAACGATTCCAAATTGGGTATGCCCTGGATGACTTCACGTAGGGATTTACGTAACGATAGTACTTGGACACGTTTAATGCCACGCTTTACCAAAGATGCAAACAACGAAGGATTGGCCCGACGAAGGTGGAGTTTTGCTTCAACACCACGCCAGACGGACTTGTGGTAGGCGGCGTCACGCCACGCGGTGCAAACCTGCGCCACCCGGCCCTTATCCCGGACATCCAAATAACTAAATATTATAGCCAAAATTTCCGGATACAAACACGATATATGGGTTTTGCCTTGATTCGTTGCATCCTCAATTAAATCCTCATCCTCATCTTCATTTTGACTACCGTAAGTTCTTTGTAGTTGATGTAATTCTTGGATGGGTGTGTGGAAATGTTGCGGCTGATGGAGACGATGGTACGGTTGATATCTCGGTGTATTGCTATTATTATTATGATGATGATGGTGATGGTGGCGTAATAATGCCGCTGTTGATAATAAAGGAACTGGTAACTCTGTGAATAAGACTTGTGTTGGATCTTCCATCATAATTACAACCACAACTATATTAGGCACATTTTACGTGTGTGCGTAATTCACTTGACTTGAATAACAATATAAAAACATTAAAACGACCTATACTAGTTGACGACTCATTTCAAACTGAACAAACTGGTTGCGAGATTTCCACTGATGTGAAGTTGAACTGACTGTCGACGACCAGTCTCTAATTCCTATTGGTTACTGCCATTACCACGTGACTATCCAACATCGTATCGATTCAATTGTTCACGGCGGTATTTTTAAGTTTGTGTAGGCTACTTAGCCCCTCGAATAGTGGGGGCGGTTGTATAGGGTTGCATTTTTCGTCAAATGCAACCAACCACCAACAACAACAACAATAACAAAAATTAAACAAATAAAGTGCAATATAAACAAAACAACAACAACCCCAAACTATAGTTAGTTTTCCAAAGTCCGTTTCGCCCCTTTACGATATTCTTTTACCTTATTTTTCCTTATAATTTTCTCTCTTTTATCGCCTGCACCCATTGTTGCGCTATATTTCCAACGCAAGAAACTGCCTTTTGTAAACATTGTCATGGAGGTATTGTTTTTAGTTTGTTTTTCAAATACAAACTTTTTCCAAAGCAAATAAAACGGCCTTTCCATCTAGCGAAAACGACGAATAGATCGATTCTTGTACGGTTGGGAGCGAGATAAACGTATAGTTTTATATAGAAAGACACATTCCCTTGAATTTTCAAGCGGATATCACTGAATGCACACGACGATGGTCTGTTTTTCCTTTTTTTTGCCCTCCTCCAAGCTGGGAAACTAATTTTTTCCTTACTCATTCTTTGTTTCGTGTTGTTTTCGGTGGTCTTTTTCTGTTTTTCTTCTCCGTTTTTTTTCCGATGAGAAAATATGAAATTTCACAAAGTTCTCAATAGAGATAGGAGCGTGTAATTAATAGAAGATATGGAAAATGTATCGGAAAACATATAGGGAGACGGAAAAATGAAGAAACAGAAATAAAATATAGCCTTCTATTTTTTATTTATTTTTTAATGTAAAAGGGAGAGGTATTTGAACGAGGAAAACGTTACCAATTACGCAATTAGGGTATATTATGAAATCAAATATAAATAAGGTGACATTAAATTGCTTTAATATTTGATTAATAATTTATATCAAGTTTCTCTTCAATTTTTTCTCTCTCATTCAATAAATATTACCAACCGCCATCAATATCCTTCCTTGTTATGACTTTCTTTTATCAAAGCTCTATTTTATCATTATTTCAAAATTATTTTCACAATTTTTCCAACAATTTTTAACGAATCTATTTGAATTTTATCAAAATAGAAATGATCGCGTTCCCGAAATAAACAAAAAAATCGATTTTTGTTTTTAGGACAGATCGAAATAAATAGCAACCCATGAAGGCCCTACAGCGCCATCTACACCACAATAGCCCCACTATCGAGCCGATTTACAGACAACTATCCATTAATATCTCACCTCAACAGTAGGTGTCACTAACTCCAATAAAAACGTAATTTTACTAATTGTAGTAATTCTTAATTAATTAATAAACAGATAAAATATATCACTAATAATTTGTGGATAAATTGCGCCTACATTCCTTGATTTAAAAAATAGTCCTCCAATAATTTATTCGTCGTTAAAATTTAATTAGTTGGAAATTCATAGAATTGATCAACAATCTAATAAAACCGTCATCTATAGTAGAGTAGTCGAACTAATGTCAAATTAGTTCTTTCGAGAGTTGGTAGATGCCGTTAGGTTCGAATTGGTGGTTTTTCAAATAAAAAAAATTGATTGCAATCGGAATTAGGTGATATTTCACGTCAACATTCCCGATATATATAAAACGAGTCTTCTCTGTAGTCGGGAATGTTGAGAACTCGGCAAAGAATTATATTTTAATGATAACAAAGACTTTTAATGAAACAATAAAATCCAGAGAAGACAAAAGATTGCTCCTTGGAAATTCCATAGAAATATGCCGGAATATGTCGGATGGAAACTGTGGAATTCGTATTATTATATCTGGTAGAAAAACAATAGAACCAGACAGATTTGTTACATTTATTACACACGATTTTATTTTTATTTATTTTTTGTACGGTTATAATTTGATGTAGGGGAAAAATGTTGGTGGTATTGTAAAATGGGGTGATTCATTATTGTTGCGATGCCCTTTAATTTGTCTTTACGGTCGTATTGTTCGATTGTTGTTGATGTTGTAACCAAAAACCAGTTACATTATGATTTTCTTGTTTGTGTCTTTTTATATTTTTCATTCGTTCTTTAATCTCTCTAGCTGGATTCGTTT
This sequence comes from Hycleus phaleratus, assembly GCA_013841185.1. Lineage (NCBI taxonomy): Eukaryota > Metazoa > Arthropoda > Insecta > Coleoptera > Meloidae > Hycleus > Hycleus phaleratus. Next base: position 9,654 of record JACDRP010000416.1, on the reverse strand, counting down.
AATTAACGTCAATGTTGGAAGAAAAACAGAAATTGTCTTTTGTTATCATTCGGTTAGGGTCAAGTTTGAAAATAACTTTCATTATATTCTTGTTCCTCTCCTATAAAAAAAGAGTAATAATAATGATAATGATTATAATAGGGAATGTTTTGAAAAACTTGTCCTTACATAATCGTTTAGACGTCATTTAGGTGGATAAATACCAGCATTGAAAATAGGCTGCTCACCGTCCAGCATGTAATCACACTAATTACAAGAATATACCACCATTCTTTTTAGATTTGATATAGTTGAACGAAACGGAATCCGCCGACTTGGCCACTAAAACGAATCGAACAGACATGCGCAGAATTTAGAAGCATTTCGCTTGTCCAGTTGAATTTGATAACGTTTCCAGAATACCACACTTTTGCGCAAAAGTAACGAATGAAGTATAGAGAGATAAATTCGGTTGAATTTCGAAAAGAACAGACCCGGATTGGCGGGGGTTTTTGCCGGGGTCAACCGTCTTTTGAATTAATATTTTTGAAAATAGCAATTTTTAATAAGCAGTATTTTGGTTGTTTTTGGAAATATCGCCGGAATCTGAACGGATTTAAAAAGACAATTCTATAATGAATCTAAGAACTTTTCCGTTTCAGAAAATTTTTATCCAATTTTGAGTTAGAGGCGCAAATTTTGAAGTATGTTTCTTCGTGATATTTTACCATATTTTGTATTTTTCCTCATAACTTAATTAATGCTGTTTATTTTTCAATGATTCTGACAGGGTTTATAGAAAATGGAGAACGCTTTTCAAAAATTCGAGAAATTTTCCAATCGGCCTGTTAGTTTTCCGGGAAATTCCCAAAATTAAAGCGCCTATTTACACCTTTTTTTCGATTTGGTGTCCAAACAATGCCAATATTTAATAATCGATAACTTCGTTATTTTCGTGAATATTGCAATGACTCAAACAACATTAGAAAGAGCATTTCAAGGCGTATTCGAAAAAGCTTTTCGTTTAGGAAAATTTTGCTTGTATTGGAATTCATAGACGAAAATCTAGAAGTATGCTTTTTTCTATATTTTTACAGATTTTTCTATATTTTCGCCGGTAATTTAGCTAATATTGTAAATTTACAAATAATATTTACACAGAAGATAGTAATTACGAAGCATTTTCCAAATCTCCTAGATATTTTCCAATCGGCTTGCCAAAAATCCGGGAAATTCCCAAAATTAAAGGGCTTGTATTGCACTTTTTTTCAATTTAATATCCAATAAATGCCAATATTTAATAATTGATAACTTGCTTATTTTCGTGAATATTGCAATAAATAAAACAGCATATGAAGCAGCATTAGAGAAAGTTCTTCATTTTGGAAAATTTCACGTGATTTTGAATTTGTAGATGAAAATCTAGCAGCTTGATTTTTCTCTATATTTTTGCAAATTTTTCTATATTTTCCCCGATAATTCAGTCAACAATAGAAATTTACGAAAGATTATTGCACAATACATAGAAAATTAAAAGCGCTTTTCAAATCTCCAAATCACCTTGCTAGTTTTCCGGGAAATTCCCAAAACTGAAGGACTTATGTTATAATTTTTTTCGATTTGCTGTCCAAACAACGCCAATATTTAATAAACGATAACTTCCTTATTTTCGTCAATAAATCAAACAGCATTAAAACAGCATTTCAAGAGGCATTAGTGAAAGTGTTTCGTTTTGGAAAATTTCGCTTGAATTTGAATTTATAGACGAAAACCTAGGAGCACGATTTTTCTATATTTTTGCCGATAATTTCGCCAATATTACAAATTTACGAAATTTTTTTGCACAGAACATAGAAAATGGAAAGCGCTTTCCAAATCTCTAAGAAACTCTCCAATCGATTTGCTAGTTTTCCTGGAAATTGCCAAAACTTAAAGGGCTTGTATTGTATATCCATAACTCGCTTGTTTTTGGAGATAAATAAAATAGAATTAGGACGAAAATTAGAAGGAAATTTTTCGCCTGGAAAATTGCATTTTCTGTTGGAAAACAAGCAATAAACCCTTGATTATTTGTCACACGCCACGTTGTGTGAATTTTCGAATCTTCACCGAGGCCAAACTGGTAGTTTTGTTAGACAACAACGAAATGAGTCAAATATTGGGCATAAACTTTTAGAAGTTTAACTTTACGGGAGATTATAGAGAAAATCACGATGCATTCTTCATTCTCTTCACTAGCATTGTCTGTGGCCGTAGTGGCCATAAATTGCATACAAGTGGAAAAGGTGTCTTTTATTAACTATTCACGAGAGCTTGTTGCGCTTCAAACGAATAAAATCTCTCTATACGTGATCTTTAACTATGTATGTCGTTAATTTTTTGATGATTCTGCCTCAAATAATTGTCAATTCCTGTATTAGCAATATTTTTATTATTCTTATTCAACTTTATCAATATTACACAGTACCAATAACAATGTTTACTTTGTGTATACAAACTGTAGGTATAAATTATAAATAATGTTTTTATATTAGAAATGATCGTCACGTTGTGTAATTTTTTTGCAACTAGTATACGTATTAAGATTCTTAATAGATTATAAGTGATAGAGTTGAATAAAAATTGTATTGTATCGTTTTCTTCCTTTTTCTCCAACACTTGTACAACGCATTTACAGTAGCCTCGAATCCATAAGAGTAGCTATTTGTTTTGAAAAGACGAGATAATTTGTGCTGATAATTGAGCCCGCATCGTCCAAGCCTCCATTTCTAAGAATGAATTTGTTGTACTCTGCAAACCTGTCGACTTGCAGTCTAAAGTCAAGCCGACGAAAACGAGTAGCCAGCGTGTATTGTTTGGTGGTGATGGAGCCAATGTCAAGATCAAAGTTGACGAAATCAATAAAACCCATTAGTTTTCGATTTTATTCCCAACAATACAAATTAAAAACTTGTACGTGCATACATTTGTAGTTTTACGATTTTTTAACGAACCTCAAGATTCTCCAATATTGACTACTTGAAATCGTCCTTTTTTTAAACGTCGTTCTCTCCTATTTATTTAACTACTCGTTTAATAGTTATAGCGATTTTTTATTACAATGTCTCTTTAATGTAAACAAAACGTATAGTTTGAAGTGACTTTTACACAAATAACACACATACGCGAGGGCTGGGTGGATTTATAATACTTTAGTACAAGTTTCTATTTACTTTTATTAGCTATTTGTTGGGACATTAAATGCTAATTGTTGGAGTAAACGAGGAGATTAATAACTGCAAAAATAAACACAAGAGGAGGATTTCAGGCCAGGGTCGGATTCCGAATAGGCGCTCAAATCCGGCTGTAAAATCTCCAATTTGTGGCAATTCCTTGGAATTTCAATCGAGATTTGAAGCTGCAAATTGTACCAAGCGATTGGTTATTTGGCCAAAATTCTAAGGTGCATTCAAGCGTTGATCCGGCCCTGTTTGCGCATAAGAAAGCGTTACAAAACAATACAAAGCATCGAAATCCCGTATATTCGCCGAGATTTCTCTTAGGAACATTTAACACGCTTTAGCTAATTAGAAGATACGAAAAGTCTACAGGAAATTGTCAAAGAACAACAATTTAATTGTAAAATAAACTCGACTTAATGGTATAAATTTTATTGATAATACTGTCGTTACCTATCAGAATAATACAAAACAACCAATCGACATTCCCCAATTAATTTTCTTTTCTTGGTAGAAGGGGCGGAATTTTTCAGTTATTCAATTTGAATGGGGATTACAAGTGTCCGTACCGTATAAATTATAAAACGCAATCGTGTTGGACGAACAAATGCGAGAAAAACGAATCGAGGATCTTGTTGTGTGGATTTGGCCGACAAAAGAGCACCTGGGTCCTCACTAAATAGCCCCTGTAATAACAGCGTGTCGCCGATATAGACGAACAGTGGCGTACTGTTAACAAACTTCGACTTAACTCAACTTGACGCTAGTCGATCGGTTAAATTTAGAAACAGAAGCGCTAATAAATTATAATTATAATCAGTTATGATGATTCTATTAGAAACTCGTCTCGACCTGTTCCCAAAATTAGCCAATCGATGCGTATTAAAAACGTTTTAATATGATTACCGATGGAATCAACTCGAAAATCTTCGATAAAACCACCCCTAATAGTGTACTTCAGGTAGTAGATTCAGGTAGCTGCCTTTTGGAAATTTCATCAAGCTAATTGAACGATACGCGCAATAAATCTATAAATAGAACTAATAGATGAAAGAAAAATAGTAAACAGCTATAATATGGATAGAGACAGAAGGGTGGTCTTTTCTATTGTTGTATATTTCTAAATGTATGCCCAGAATGTGGTAGATAGAGATAGAGGGGGCCCTAAACGGCAGAAAAGCTCGCCACTCACTCACTCACTGTTGTACTGTTCTGTCTTGTTGTTGTTGTTGTTGCGGCACTCTTTATCCGTCTTGTTGCATTCACCATTCAGTTCACGGCGACTGTTCAGGACAAAACGATCTATCTCGGGAACAATCCTGTTTTGGACAACGAAAGAAGAAACGCGTGCATATTTCCACTTTGTTTATTTGTCGAGTGTGAAAGAAAAATGGTGCAAATTCTATACAGTGCATGCGGTACTTGAAGTTTCCTCAATCGGAAAAGTAAGAATTTTCATTTATTCCCATCTATTTCCACACACAATCAAAATCAGACCGGAAATCAGGTGAAAATATAACGTTATCTTGATCGTTATAATTAAAGTAGAATAAAGTAAAAGTGGGCAAATGTCGGGGATTTTTTGTGGGAAACCGAATTTCGGAACAATCGTCCCCGTTAGAATCTTTTGTGAAACTTACATTTGCTAATTAATCAATTGAGCATCCGGGTGGTGTAATTATTTTAATTAAATCGCGAAATAAATTGAATTTTCAACGCAAATACCTGTGTGAATATCAATAAATTGTTGAATAATGATACAGATAAGCCACGGTTTTAATTTTCTATCGTTTTGTTTTATCAATTGCTGCATTTTTAGCGCATATTAATGCATTTCTATACCTGTTATCTAATTTACATTTAGCAAACAAGATTCTATTATTATTGTTATCATTTTTTAACAATCATCTTAATAATTCCAGCCAGTTTGTAGTCATTGATAAGCGATCTACACAAGCGAAATTTTGGAGTGATTACGGTAAGACTCGATTATAATTTCTTGAAAGTAATTAATTTTTTTCCGTTCAAATTGTCCGATTGTTTGTTACGGTAAATTATTTTGCGGCGTGTATTTTTCTATAATGATTCAACAATTTCTGTGTTGATTTACGACTTAATCGCGCCGTTTAGGAAAATTCCTCAATTTGTCGTTTCGGTAAGGCAATACGTTCGATTTTTTGAAGCCGGACTCGATTACCGGAAATCCCTCGATTCGCATTACAGCCCGATAAACTCCTTTGAAACAGCAGTTTCGCTTATTTGGCGACAATTTCACCGATTATCTTAATGGTCCGAAAACCCGACGAGTTCACTGTACGAAATTTGAGCTACGTGCACCGGCCTCTATCGCGGTGTGTTATTATTGAGGAGATGAGAGAAAGGGCTTGTTCTTCCTATATGTTACGGTTCTTGAACATCTACCTGATACACCGACAAAAACCAACCGCATTCTCCTATTTAAACTGCTTTTTCCGAGTTTGTTTGATTGAATTTGCGGTACACGGTAGATTTGAAGGAGTCCACAATGGGGAACGATAAAAAAGCAAATAGAACAGGAAGACGTATTATTATTGGAAAATTACAGAAATGCCGATACATGATTTGTAATAATCGAAAGAAATTATTATTAGATAGTATACACCCTTTCGTGAAAGACAATGAACTTTAAAACAATATACAAGAGTTGTACAATATTATTGTTGATACAATAATAATAAAATTGAAAACCGTGAAATTTCTTTTAAACGATAGTTAATTGTAGGTGCGCAGAAATTCTCCAATATCATATTTAATGGGCGGTTTATTTTAATATTTATCGTCAGTTTTCAACCGCCTATTCCCAATAAATCAATCGATTCCCTGAACGAATCCGTAAATCCACTCGATTTTTCTAAAATCAAACAACTTAATTAATAAAGTATGGACGAGAAATTAATCTGTCGGGAATGTTAAACTGGTGGTCATTTATTTCACGTAAATCGTTAAATAATTAACCTGTCAGTCAATACGTGATTTGTCGAATTTTTCGTGTAAATCATCAATTTAAAGTTTGGAAAAAACTGATCAAAGAACAGCTTTCTCTTCAGTTCAGAATTCTTTCAGATTTCAATGAACAACAAAAAACTGGATTAGAGGTATCTTATAAAGAGAACAATACTAATAATAATAGCAATAATTTATACAAAATTTCAATACAAAACTATTGAAATAAAATTTCTATATCGCTTTGAGGAATTTAATAAATTATTCTACGAAGTACATTAAGGAAATAGTTACAAGTTATTTTCGTATAATTTATTGTAGAACTATATTCAACTATAATAATAATAATAATACCACCAACAGACATAACAATACGTTAATTTTAGGAGTTAATGGGCGATCTCAGTTGCTTACTGGCGAAAATTAATTAGACTAAACCGTACCCATTTTCCGTACAGATTCCTCGGCTTTTTCCCCAACGATTGGCATTTGTAAGACGACCACTCCTCGAACTGACTACAATTATTAATGCCCAGCCACCGGCGCAATCTCTTCCTTACTTCTATACTTGATTTTCGAAAAAAATCGAATCTACATAGGGCGATTACAATTGATTCTTGCTAACAGAATTGAGGCCAAATAATGTCAATTGGGTTAAAGTAAAAGGGCATAAATTGTCAATTGTAATCACCTTTGATCTAAAATAATTGCAAACACGACAATATATTCACAATTTTAATCGTTTATTGTATGTAAACAAGCGATACAATTATAGGATTTACAATTTATACGCGCTTTTTCTCTATTATTAGACTACAATAAATTCTATTTTAGAGATGTTATGGATCTCTGTTTCTGGTTCCGCAAGGTTTGGTAGTTCTGTTTCTGCGCTTTTGATTGATAAAGAACTACGAATTTATTGAATACTAAATCTGAAGTACATTTTTTCGATCTAGTGTCCGCAAATTTAATAGTCGATATCTCCCTTGTTTGATGATATATTGTAACGACTCAAACGCCATTAGATAGATCATTTTAAGGAGCATCTGGAGATGTATTTTGTTTTTAAAAATTCCAATCGAATTCTGAGTTATCGAGGTTAATTTTGGAGCATGTTTTTTTCTAATTTTTCCATATTTCCGTTGTAATTTAGCAATTATCAAATTTTCAATGATTTTCTCTAAGTTTATAGCAAATTGAAGAAGCTTTAAGACCTTCAAGAAGTTTTTCAAACGATTGGTTAGTTTCCGGGAAATTATCCGAAACTGGGGGCGTATATTTTCTTCGATTCTGAACCATGAGACATCTGAGTTTTGGGGAAATTTTGGAGGACGCGTTTTAAAGAAAATCCAGATTTTCTCTTATAATTTAGCAAATATCAATTTTTCAATAATTTTCCCACAATGATAAGCAAATTTAAAACGTTTTTTGTCCTGCTTCCGTTACATTTTTAGGAAATCTCCTTTATAGCACTTCTATAACATCTCTAGTCAGAATTGAGGATTTCGAATTTTTGCTATTTAGATATTCAAGCTTTAATCGAAGCTGACAGGTTTTAATTGAATAAATTTCGCAGGATTTCTCTATCGAATTACGGAACATGTTAGAAGCGGCGATAAATCCGAAAACTCATCAAACTGTTTATTAATTAAGCATCGGGGATTTATCTAAAAAGACTTATATAAATTGCACCTATCCATTACATAAATTGTTGTTGGTCAAGCAACGCGGTAATAAATCGTCAATACCCACGCAATATTTGTTTTGGAGAGGATTACTCGATTCCGGTGTCTGTTCCGGAGCTACGATTTTTTCTAAATTCCACCAAGATAGAACAAAACAAGAAAATTAAGTAATAACGGACGGAACATAAAGAGAATAGATTTTAATAAATAATCCATAAATAGTTGTTATGTTAGCTTGTCGGGGATATATTCTAAAAAGGTACGATTTATGACAATAATAACTCATTATAACCTGCTGCGGGTATTTACAATTTCCTGTTGGATCATTAATTGATATTTTCTATTCTCAAATTGTTTTTTTTTGTTGAAATTTCAGATGCTTGTTTTTATGGAAATACATCGGCGATCTAATGTGATCATAATGATGGTGTCCATTTGGCTCATGTTGGTTATCTTGAGTTGGAGTAGAATAGGTGAGGCAAGAAGGCCGCCAATAAATGGTACATGGATGTAAGTTATTCCTGTTTATTTCTAATGATTTTGTTTGTTTCGAAGACGATTTCCTAGCGTTTGTTGTATCGATCACATGGGTGGCCATTGCTAATTGGCACTCTTTACGACCTCTGTACACGATCAACATTCTAAATAATTGCGCGTTTGTACGAAATGTACAAAATTCATGGATAATAGTGGAGTGTTTGTTGGAATTTCTCTAAAATATAGCCGCTAAAAATCCAGACCGTATGTTATTTTTTGAGGTTGTGCAGTCGACGTTTCCTCTAACCAATGTCGGCCGTGCTTTTCAAGTGCAATTAGCTTGAACGATTCGCCTCAGATGTTGTCGGCAATAATTTTTAAGCGGTCTCGTCACTTTAAATCATCCGTTGGCACAGGCATCCTAATTAATAATAGCGGTATCAGGATCTTTTTCTCTTTCGTTTCGATTTTTTCCACATTTGTACGACGAAAAATCGAGAAAAATTCAGCACGACCTCGTTTCACAACAATTTATGATGTACAAGTTTTGTGTTGACTCCCAATCGGGATTTATAGCCAACGTTCCGGAAAGAAAATGTCAATTGTTGAAATGCAGGTGTTGCATTTTGTGTTATGTGTTAACATTTAATGGTTGAGAAATCAACATCGATTTTAATCGTGTTGTTCGTTCGTTTTTAAAATAAAATAATTGCAAATATAATTCTTGCTTTCCAGACGAATGGGCCTTATGTTGGATGAACATATGCAAAACGACCAACCATTACCAACGTGCCATTCGTTGCCGGGCCTAAGTCCCGGCCAAGTCCGTCTCTGTGATCTCTACGTGGATCATATGAATTCGGTAGCATTAGGCGCTCGATTGGCTCTAAACGAATGTAAATTCCAATTCCAAAATCGCCGTTGGAATTGTTCAATATTGAACGATGCTAATGTCTTCGGTCCTGTCATCTCGATCGGTAAGTGAATCAATCAACTGCTATTTGTATTGAGAACGATTAACTTCAACACTTGATCAATAAAATTCGAAATTATTAGTACCATCAATCAAATGTTCTGTCCAATTTCGATATTGAGTTATAAGTGGCTTGTTTTCACTCCAGTGGGCCGTAAAATTTCGCTATAAAATGTTTTAAGGATGCAGTTTTCGGTGCAGCTGCACAATGCCGACTACAGGACCGGATCTAAATCCAAAACTACCGATTAGACTGCAAAGATTGTGCAGTAATCCAACTAATAAGGTGTCCCCTCCGATTTTGATGAAATCGAATTCTAAGACTGAGGGGTGGTTACCC